>KV448228.1:0-68137 GCA_001658105.1 Rhizopogon vinicolor AM-OR11-026 | reverse complement strand
TACGCGCACCTGCCTGCCATTGCACTCGGTGAAACCTTCATAAACTTTCAGAGTCAGATTTTGGCGCCGTCTATCCATTTCTGTACATTTAACCGACTTTTCTTGTAATCGCCCATCATGATCGCCGATAGCACATATCGTCATGGTGGAGCCATCCCAATCTCAATTCGAAAGAAAACATCATCGATGGCCATGTGCCTGTCGCATCGCAAGTATAAAGGTTCTTATCTCGTTCTTGGAACGACCATCCTTTGGATCAGACCAGGTGTGATCGCCTTGAACAAATTTCAACGTGTTCGTTAGTATATCCATGTCATCGCCTTTCGCTACTCTCCCGCCTGAACTCCTACTCCTTGTCTTCTCGCTGGCATCTCGTCACCACCCCACTGCTGTAGCACTATCGCTTGTCTCGCACTGGGTGCACACTCATGTCGAACCCAACCTTTATCATACAGTCTCTCTCACATCCAGTCGCTCCCTCATAGCATTCGTTGTCGCTCTCAAATCCAAACCGCATGCTTTCGCTCAGAATCTAGTGAAGAGGCTGAGTGTAACTGCACTCGGCCCCATCAGCCATATAGAAGATGTGCTGAGAATGTGCACTGGCGTCACGAGTCTCGTTTGTGGCTTTTCCGTGCCTTCATACATCCATTGTGCTCGGGACAAGAAGGGTCTTGTCGCGCCACTTGAGATTGCGACATTTCGACTTCCTATTGCGCCCCACGAACAACACCTCATAGCGCTCGCGTGTCGAGATGGTCTCGACATGTCCTTCATTTCCCCTCTAGTCACCCACCTCAGAATCCAACTAACGCCTGCTACAACATTTGACAGCGTGGCTCGTCTCCGAGAGCTGCCTTATCTCACGCATCTGGCAATTATGTATAGGCACGGTCTCTATCCCAGTGCTAAATCAGTCAAGGAGATGCTCGAGCCAGTTTTGGAGGAAGGAAAGCTGAGGGTTCTTGTAATCCATGTCACGGGTGTGGGGAGCAAGGCACACCGAAAAGAAGTCGAAGAGTGGCGTGCCCTCGAGGCTATAAGTTGTACCACTACGCATAAGCGTCTTGGACACGACCCCCCTACCCGAATCATAGCAAATCGAGCCACAACTGCGATCCTTCCTCAATGGGAACAGGGGACCGACATCTGGGATGCCAATCCCTGAGAATGTTATTTTAGTTCGCAGTGGTGTGTTACTAACTTACGACGTATAAAGTTAGCTCACTACACTTACTAATTCAGGATTTTTAACATCATAACGTTCTAATTATACACTTTCACTTCAATCGCATTTTGCTGAATATGTGGAGTCATACCCGCAAATGAGGTTGGCGGAGACAAATTGTACTATTGTATGCAAATACAGAATTCAAGTTATTTACCCTAAAGCAATTAAGCGTGCGCAGACCATCATGTGGAGTGCTGATGAGGACGAAGCTAAAGATATACATAACAACCGTACTGGCAGCTTATTTAAAGCCAAGTGAGGTAAGGCATCGTCGCTTATTAGGGCTAGATTATAGCTTCACCATTACTTGTGCCTGGATCATTGTTTATGTTCTCGAAAGTGGGCCTCCCGCAAGCGCTAGTGTGTACGAATTACGAATTATCAGTAGACTAAAAATGAGGTTTTGAAGCTCGCTGCGGACTGTGAGTACACAATAATCGCTCGAAGCCGACAATAATCCAAGAGGCTGATGCCGGATCATGATGGATACGCTACCCGACCTCTATGCTTGGAGTTTATCATTCGTCGTGCGGTTCTTCTGACCCCGAGGGAAATCATAGAAAAACGTAGTGTAAAGTGCAGTTTGACAGATTGCTAACAGATGATATATGTAAAGGGGAATATTTCCACGCAAAAACGGCCGTAAAATCCAAAGATACTAGGAGTCAAGAACTAAGACAAATGGTATGTAAACTAGAAGATAAATAAACCACCGACCGGGTTTCCGGTATCAAGCATCATAAAGTTAGTCATTGAAGGTCGTCAAAGATAAAGCCGAAGAAACACATTCTACCCTTTGATCTCAATAGTGCCCGGAATATGAAAGGATGTGCCCCTGCGAGTACTCATTCCCCTTGGGATGAGGAGCGCGGCTGGGACGAGGTGGAGGAATGCCGGCGGTCACCGAGCGAGGACCATAAGGCTCCCACTCAGGCCACCCGTACCTATGAAGGATGACATCAGAAGAGGCACTTTTAGCGAAAAGACAAAGCAGACCTTGGTTCCGAAGGAGCGTATGGGTAATGCGCCATGTCAGCACGCATGTGACTATCTCCACTATGCTGAACGTAATTACTAAACGGCGGACTGGTGGCCGGTTCAAATTGCGGGCGTGGTACCCTCGTATCGGATCCGCGTAAAGAGTTCGGAGGCATGATTATTCCAGAGTCGAGGCTGGAGACCGAGGCCTTCCTACTAGCTTCCAGGGAATGACGAACGGCGGGATCGTCATAATTCTGTATCTGAGGGCACCAGTTCTGCGGCCCGCTTTGCGGTTGTCCATGGGAGGCCCACACGGGGAGCGCCGCAGGAACCGGATGCCTAGTAAGATGCGGGAAGTCGAACCACTGAGGGCTGCGACTGATAGGTTCAGTCACTGATCCGTAAGAGTACGTCATGATCGGCGGCAGTGGAGCAGCACGATACTCTGGCGGAGGAGCAGGACGATAATCCGGAGGATTGGCGTGATATTCTGGTGGCGGCAATAATGTGCGGGAGTCATTTTTACCTCCGTAGCTTTCGATATCTTTGTGAATATCACTTCCAGTACCGTCTAGGCCGTAAGGCATTGAAGTACTAAGGTCCTTTCTATAAAGTAAGGAAACCTTAGTAACAGCCGAGCAAGGTACCATTTCACGTACAGATACATCTCGGCATTCCTCCATCGCGGCCTCACGTGTTTAAGCACTTTAACGAAAAATGAAACATCTTCAAGGAGTTCTGCCATCGCAGGGGCAAGCGTCGGTTTCACATCCTCCATTCCACCAGACTGGAGTTGCCTGCGCTCTTGCCATTTCAAGTCCCAGAAGTTCATGAGAAGAATCGCAGCGCACATATGCGATCCGCATATGAGGGTAGGTATGTTAGATATACCCTGTTGGATTTGCGATCGCAGTATCTTGGCGCACGATTTTCCTGCATTGACACATACGGCGATGCATGGGACAGGCATGTTCGTGTGCGGGGGAGCATTGGAGAGAGAGCGAAGTGAACCAGGTAAGAAGGGTCGGTAGATGAGGATGTGAATGAGGTAGTAGGTGGTGTACAGTGTGACCGACTGGTTAGCAAAATGTGGATCCTCCATATGGGGTGACCATTGCACTGTAATCAACCGTGAGATGGATCGACGCTCGTGATGAGTAACCACTGACAATGAGGTGGCACCGACTCGACCCATTCGGACATCGCGGCACTAAGGTGATTCAAAACTTCTTGCCACCGCGGACGCGCGGCACTGACCAGTAACTTGGACCTGTCAAGGGCATACTGTAAGAAGGAAAATAGTTAGTCCTTAAGATATATTTGTGGGGTGGGAAAACATACAATGGTCCTCAGAGCATATGCCGAAATTTTGGTCAATTTTAGGTAGGAATTAAAAGCCGCTATCTTTGACGGCTTTCCCGGTGGCTGTTGGAATGCCTTATCTGGGTCCTCGGGTTCCCAGTACTCGTCGTCAACTTCCAGGGGTAGGTCGACGTCAAAGCTGTATAACCATGTGTGTAAGTTTAAGAATCGCGTAAGGAAGTCGTGCGAATATCTTACTCTTCTTCCCCTGAGCAGCAAGGACGCCCAAGAGCAGCGCTTCCTATCCGGTCGTACAGCACGAGTACCCAGAATGCTCTTTTCCAGAGTTCCTCTTCGACACTTGGCTTGGCTCCATAAATCTTCTTGCGGTGTGCACCAACGTCCTGAGCTTTCCGGAGGCCAATACTGATGAAGAGCCATGCAACCGGATGGAAAGCGGTACCGCGTAGGAACATGCCTAGAAGCTATAGCGACAAATTATATTTATATATAGACCAGTCTTATTTTATAAATCACTTACCGACATTGTCTGCACCTCAAAGAGGCCAGGGGGGTGAAACAAGCTAAGAGAATCTCGGTGAACATCTGCAGAAAACAATGAGATCCACGAGGAAGGACCGACGAAGTGGCCGGGCATACCAACTGCCATGTTAAAATATTTCCATCCAGCTCTCTGCCACTTGCATTCTTCATCGGGAAGTTCCGCCTCAGGTATGTCGTACTCGTCGCCATCCAAAACGCGGGGATCGTCACACCAGCGGCTGGAAACGGCAAATAGTGACAAGCACATGCATGCGAACCACGGATCTTTCTCTTGTAGACCTTCCCGCCATTGTCGTTCAAAAGTAGGCCGGTGGAAAAGCGGACATTGAGAGTTGACATGAAGAAAGAATAAATCGATCAAGCTGTCAGCCAAATCAGAAGGGGGAAATTCTTTGGTCAGCGAGTGGCAGAGTGTCTCAAGCCTATCTTGGAAGCCTTCGAAAGCAAGTTCCCACTGGGACAAGCGATGAGTAACTTAAGGTCTAATGAGAAAATGTGCTTACTGGGGGCGTGGTCCAGAATTCTGGTCGCCGGATCGGCGTGAAACTGACAGAACTAGTAGATTCCGGTGAACTGCGACTCTCTCCATCAGGCGAGTATGCCCCTTGAATTACGCGATTCATGTGTTCTTCCCGAAGTTTTCGAGTTGGTTCAATGAGCTTGAAACAGCTACTCTTGCCATGGAAGCGAACTTGACTATCGGTTAATAAGCCATGTTGCTGAGCAGGTTCAAGCCCGCGGATTGTTAGACGCTTCATGCCTCGGGAAAGACTTAGTTCGCCAATTTCTTCACTCTCGGAGGATGTGTATGCCTCCGACGATAAGTCTGTATCAGTTCGGGGGGTCCCCGCAGAACGCCGGCTCCGAATACTAACTCTGGATGAAGGCAAAATTGTGTTAGAAACACCAACAGGGTGTAGACCGCGTGATGATGCGGAGGGAGATCCATGGGCGACTGGTGATAATGACTTTTCTTGAGGGGAAGGATGGCGCTGCGAATCTGCACCATTTTTCCAAGAGTCACGAACCACTGGTAAACCAAGCTCTTCAGAAAAGTCAACCTCAGGGCGCAACTATAAGTAATCATCAGTCAGAAAGAAGCAGCAGGATAGATAAACCAAATAGCGGAAGATAGAGTTTCGACCATTTCCTCAGAAGAGAAATGCGATGGAGTTTGAGGGCCTGGCTGCACTTGACACACTCTCGTGACACGAGATGCAATGCATGTCGAGCGGGAGTGAAATAGATGGAAAGTTTACCCACCCGCCTTAGAAGTGCCTCCATCCTTTCCAACCTGTCCTCAAGACCTGTGATATACCTGTGCATTGACTCAGCTTTTGTTGCTGTGATTAGTCAGAGAACGGAAGGTAGTACTGACGCCTTTGGAGGGCCTCTAGGCTTTGAAGCCTCGCTGTGTGGAGGAGGGTTTGTCAGCAACTTCAGTTCGCTGGAGAAGAGGATCTCGGACATACACGTAAGAGCAAGTCTTGCGGTTCTGTGTACAGTTGGTACAGATGTTGTTTGGCATGCGTGGGCCGTCACACTTAGTTTTCCTACGACGACAAGCATCACATGCCCGCTCGATCTTTCGTTTCTTGTAGGAGACTTGGTCGGCGGGGCATGGTGAGGTCTGCTGTAGAGTGACCATGGATGTACTGGCCATGGGCTGGTGTGAGACGACATAAGGGTCGCCGATTTCTAGGACATTTGAGGAATAGGCGTTTGAAGGGTAGTATGGACGAGATGGATGCATAGGAATAAGTGGTGCGAGGATCGGAAAGAAAGGAAGATTCACGATAGTGGTAATGATTTGTTTTCGAGGGAGCTAAAATAAAAAAGGCGGAAGGGCGTGGTAAGGAAATGTAAGATTGGCCTGGATAAAAGCCTGCCTTCCGGTTAAGTTAAGTAGGAGGTCTGCTGAGGGTCAACTGCTCTAAAGGTGTGAAAGTTAACAAAGAAGGTTCAAACATACCCTACATTAAATATTTTGGTACAACAATCTCACGTGTAATAGGTCGGTGCCGTAAATGGTCAGGTTTATTATTCTTTTTTTCCATTTCCCCCACAAATTACAATAACTCCTTGCCCGCCGGCATTCTGCGATCCTGATCGACCCTTTGCCGCCGGCAAGAATACTCGCCGCAACTTAATTTCTTGCAAGACTAACCAACAGTCGCTCGTAAGTAGGTTATGCTTTTCGAACCTGATTCTAGACAACCATCACTTCGTCCTTAACCATCCTAGTCACATTTGATAACGCGTTAACATTGTTCCATCAAGCTATCAGCGCCGTAACTGTCCAGCGATCCATCATCCAACAAAGTGTCGTTGCGGGCCGAGCTTCCCACTGCTTTGGTAGAGAGGGTGTTTTTATTTCTGGAAACGGAACTTGTTAGCGCACCTATTCCACTCAGTGAAGCATTTCCTGACGTCCCAGTTAGCTTTGTAGATCTCGAAGCCCCTTATGCTCCGCAACTCTTTCCATTCACTTCTTCGGTTCGGTCCGCCACTCCCAGCAATCCAACCAACTCAGAAGCAATGTTTGGTCATAGGCACACGGATGATGAGCTCATCCCACTTGAATAGACCTTCTCCTCCTCCCCTTCCGCGCGAACTTCAGCGTGAATTTGAAGAACTCCAGCGTAATGCCCAAATGCCCTTATCATCTCCGTTCCTCTCCCACGGAGAAGCAGAGGCAGAAATGTCGTTACACCCTGATGCTCGCAAGCCTTTAATGCCCGACTTTGAGGGCGATATCAACCCTAAAACTGGAGAACAAGGAGGTCCGAAGAGGGAGCCTGTCGGGAAGTGGACTGAAGATGGTGGTGACTGGAGTTTTAAAGGGCGTGTCTCTGACTTCTAATTAGACCAAGTTCAACTTTGTAGATCGCCGTGATTTGCTTCAGTCGATGTAGCATGGTTGACTTCTAATTAGACCAAGTTCAACTTTGTGGATCGCCGTGATTTCCTTCAGTCGATGTAGCATGGTTGACTTCTAATTAGACCAAGTTCAACTTTGTGGATCGCCGTGATTTCCTTCAGTCGATGTAGCATGGTTGACCAATAATTGTCTAATTTATAACGCATTGCAAGAAAGATTTGTGCCAAGGAAACCCTTGCATTCAAAAGCACAGTGCATCGTTGCGAAAGTTACAGATTATGAGAATATATACATTTTTATGGGGTCACAGAAACGTCACCACATCACCTCCTGATGCCTCTTGGCGCAGGGACGCCACGTCCCCGACGAGCTATCATTTCAATCAGATCACGAGTTCAGAAGATAGAGAAAAAATAAACATACCGTTCGCTAAAGAGGAAGATCACTGGTGTCAGTACAGAATAAAAAGTAGAGAACAGTAAGAACGAACCTCTCATAATCGTTGCGCGACCACGCGCTGTACCAATACCTCTTCCACGCATGGCGTTGGGACCAACTCGCTTGAACCTGAGCAACGAGGTCAGGGTGATCTCAAAAAGTGACTACAAGCGGGACACGCGGCTTACATTGGGGCATTCTGCAGCATATCGGGTACAATGAAGAATCTGACCATACTTCCCCTGATATACACCTGATCTAGCTGTGATACACGGCCATCCCGTCCTGTTACAGTTATATCTTTGAGGGAAATGTTCAAGTTGTCTTCAGCTAGGAGCATAGATGAATCAGAAAAGGATCTATTAAAATCATAAGAGTGATGCTGGTAAATAGACCGTACCTTCAGCGAGTTTGCCACGATAAAGTTGACCTGTTTTAAGCTCCACAGTAACAATGTGCCCCAAGGACTCGTGCAGTAGTTTAACTGGTACACCAAGGCCCGTGTTTGCCATTGCTGAGCGGTCGTTGGATTCGTTCGGTGTAGAGAAGGTGTTGTTGTTTGGTCTTGCTTGGTTGGCACGGTGGCATTCGCTTTCCGGCCCAATTCCCAAATCGGTCCGGACTCCGCGCTTGTTTGACTGCTTTGTGGTACCTTGTGGGACACAGACACAGTGGGAGGTTGCACTGGCGGACATAAACAGGAACTCTTATTTAGGACTTCTCTTGTCGTAGAGCAGGCTCTGCGCTGTGTTTTGACGTTATTTTACCAGGTCGTTCAAGGCAAACGTAACTATATATTCACTACTAGTTGGCCCTGCCAGTCATTGTATTTCGCGTTGACCTTACGTGAAATGTCCCTATCCAAAACCTCTTCTGTTACGTCTCTCCTTGCCTCCATTCCATCTAGTCCTGCCACAGGACTTCTCACTGGCCCATCCGACACCGATTACCGCAGACAACGTTTGCAGCAGATCGGCAACAGCTGCGCAGCACAAAATCATGCAGATGAGCTCCCCCACGAAACCACTGCATTACACCGTCACACGGCTCTCAACGGTACCAGCTATGGCACAATCCCCGCTGCCCGCTCCCGTCGCGCCATATCCATTTCCCAGCCCTCTCGCAACCCTCCTACTCTCCATCCACCACGCAGTTCCACATTCTCTGACCTAGACATTCCACCCTCATCAGCATCGCTACGGGAAACATTTCGTCGTCGCGTTTCTCAGCGTCCTATATCTGCCTACGATGCCCCGCTCGTCATCTCTCAAGCTAACACCACGGATACTGACGTTCAGACTAACGGACTTCGCGTATGGTACTCCTCGTTCTCGTCTATTGATTGGCTACACGATACGATCAAGGATTCGGTCCGCTTCGCCAGGCTCCGACGCGATAAGTCCATCCGCTCACGCATACGACTTGCGTTCGACAAAAGTCTTGGATGGATCATTGTCACTGTCGTCGGGTTCCTCACTGCCATTGTTGCGTTTCTCGTCGTCCGTGGAGAGCAATGGTTGTTCGATGTGAAGCAGGGTTACTGCACGACTGCATGGTGGTATCCACGTCACTTTTGCTGCCCTCAACCCGAGGAGTATGCGCCTTTGGAAACTGGCCTTTGTCCTGCTTGGAGGACCTGGTCAGATATCTTCACGTCATGGACGCACAGCGAATCAGGAAATGGAGAAGTGGTGCAATACGTTGTGTATACAATCATTGCGGTATGTTCCTTGGTCATCGTTGTCGAGATTTTAGACATCTCACGCGTTCCCAGGTTTTATTGGCCAGTACTTCATCACTCCTTACAATCTATCTCACCGCATCATCGTCCTTTGTCACTCGTAAAGAATCTGGGGTTCTGTCTCCGGAATTTGACAAGGATGATGACCGTGACCAGTCGAACTATTTGCAACCCAAACGTAAAGTGCTTTACTATGTAGGTATAAGTTTTACTACAAGATGCTAGTAGTCTTAATGGCCTGTAACAACAGGCTGCTGGAAGTGGGATTCCGGAGATCAAGACCATTTTGTCTGGTTTGTGGTGGTTACAAATCAATGGTTTTCTCTCATCAATTTCTTCTACCGGATTAGGCTTCGTCATCCATGGATACCTTGGTGGTCGTACGCTCTTTACTAAAGCGGTCGGATTAGCTTTGTCTGTTGGTTCGGGACTATCCTTAGGTGATTAACTTCTTCAAATTCTCACGTAAATGCTGACTTTCTACTTCTAAATAGGCAAGGAGGGCCCTTTCGTCCACATTGCGAGTTGCATAGGGAACATCGTCAGTCGTTTTCATAGCAAATATGAAAATAATGAAGGTTAGTTTTGCGAAGTTCAATCTTTCTTCCGTCTTAAATGTATTTTTTTTTCCAGCCAAACGTCGTGAGATTCTCAGCGCGGCAGCCGCCGCAGGCGTTGCAGTTGCATTTGGAGCGCCCATCGGTGGTACCCTATTTAGTCTGGAAGAAGTTTCGTACTTCTTTCCGCCAAAGGTAATCAGTATGCTTCTATTGTGCGTGCATTAGCTTCTAAACCCCTGTTGGATATATATAGGTCATGTGGAGAAGGTAGTCTCCATATATTCCAGGAGTCCTTGTGTTGAATCCGATTTACTTAGCTTTTTCTGCGCGATGATAGCGGCCATCACGCTTCGATTTCTTAACCCCTTCGGAACTGGTAAACTTGTATTGTTCCAAGTCACTTATGACAAGGTTTGCTGCACAATATATTTTTGGTCGCTCGCTCATACTTTGCTTTACAGGACTGGCATGCATATGAACTGATATTTTTCCTTCTACTTGGAGTCCTGGGAGTGCGTGTTTCGTTATAATAACTCTTGGAGGCGAGTTCATTGATCTGGATTACAGGGAGTATACGGCGCGTACTTTTCCAAGCTGAACTACCGCTGGAGTCGTGACGTTCGTGGTGGAACATGGCTAAAAGATCACCCAGTAGCAGAAGTTATTCTTGTGAGCATCGTTTTTTTCCATCTGGTCATCCGATTTGCTCAATGATATAGGTTACTCTCGCAACCACCATGTTGTGCTTTTTAAATTCATATGCGAGCATGGGCGGCACAGAGCTTGTTTACAATCTCTTTGCGGAATGTCTCACTGGTAGCACCAACGATCATTCTGGGTTGTGCGTTTTGGATCCAGGCAATTTCAGCCATGTATGGCCTGTTGTGCGAGCAATTCTTGTCGCCATGATAGTCAAGGGTTTCCTAACTATAATCACGTTTGGCATTAAACTGCCTGCCGGAATCTTTATTCCCACCCTCGGAGTAGGTGCATGTGCTGGACGGATTGTCGGTATTGCTGTGCAATACCTCCAGTACCATCACCCGCAAAGTCCTGTATTTGCAGTATGCAAAGGTGATCAAGATTGTGTTGTACCTGGCCTGTATGCAATGGTGGGAGCAGCAGCAGCCTTGTCTGGCGTGACGGTAAGCTTCCTCCGCAAAGTCCTCGGAGCCACGAAGTTGACTTCAGACC
Organism: Rhizopogon vinicolor AM-OR11-026; assembly: GCA_001658105.1. NCBI lineage: Eukaryota > Fungi > Basidiomycota > Agaricomycetes > Boletales > Rhizopogonaceae > Rhizopogon > Rhizopogon vinicolor. The sequence continues at coordinate 57,245 of KV448228.1, read as the reverse complement.
CTCAGAGAACGACGGTGTCATTAGCAGTCATTATGTTTGAGCTGACTGATACCCTCACATATGCTGTTCCAGTGATGCTGTCTGTGCTGGTTGCCAAGACTGTAGCCGACGCCCTAGAGCCCAAAGGGATTTATGACCTAGTTATTGAGTGAGAACCAGGCTAAAACTCCAATAATCCCTCTGACACCCATTTCACAGGCTGTCTCAACTTCCATACCTCGACGCTAAACATGAATACTTGTGGTCAAATTTGTCCATGAAGGAAGTGGTAAGGGCCCTTCACTCCTTATTGAGAGCTTACTCAGTAACGCTTCTAGACCGATCGACATGTAGATGTTATCAGGGTTGATGAAAACAATACTGTCGAAAGTCTGCGGAACCGGTTGCAATCACTTTTAAATGCAGGGCGTGATGACAGTGGTTTCCCAATTCTAAAGCCAAACCGTGATGGAGATGGGATGAGAATGATTGGCTACATCGGCACTAGCGAGCTCGAACATGCTCTCTGTACGTTCGCTTTGTTTTCCTATCATAAACATGCTCTAAATCAATGTTTAGCCATCGTGGCGGAGAACGCAACCGAAGCGGTTCGCATCCACACTCATGGACGAGATCTGACTGCTTCATATTCGTCCTGGGTGGATGAAGTGAGTCGGGCTGGGGAAGATCCATTCGACTTCAGTGTATATATGGACGAGGTATATTCATTTGATTTTATGGTGTACGGGTTCTCAAATGGACATAGGCACCGTTGACGATTCAATCCAATGCGCCTATGGAGCTTCTTCACCAATTCTTCGTGAAGCTCGGCGCTCGTTATGTTGTCGTGACAGACACCGACGGTGACTGTACGAATGCTCGTTTACTTCAGCTTGTATGCCACTAACGTTGCACTCTTCAGACGAGGGCGTCATCGACAAGAAGACATGGGTAGCATTTCTCAGTGAACTGGAGGAGAAATCATAATGAGCTCCTCCGAAAGACTCGCGACCTGTCGGCATGATCGACACATACTTATTACTATCTTTCTGGAGATCTATCTATATCCACACCTGACACTTGTTGTACCCAACATTGACATCTTATGGACGAGGAGCTCAGCTGTAGCATGTTTGCGGATATTGACTGTATACTGTACTGTGTTATTGCAACTATTATGTAGCAGACACTACTTTAATAACTTTAATGACCACTCCTGTGGGACCGCGTTGTTTGTACGCGCTGATCGACGGTATCCATGTCTTCGCGTGTCTTCCATGCTGCTGGCAAATCTCCCGACCTTTATGAGTTGGATCGATTAGCAGAAGAGCTTGTCACGCGTGAGCAGGCAGGGCCACAATCCACTACCTCGACGGAGCTGCCAATTCATGTCCCGCTATCGCATGACAACCCCCATCTAACTGCGGACGTGTTTAACGTCGAGGAATTCCTGCTCTCGCGATCGCATACGTCTCTACACGACTTACGCTCGGAGCTTAGAGACTATCTTGCATCTTTGAAGGAGGAGCTGGTGTTACTCATTAATGATGACTATGAGGCGTTCATCAGTCTGAGTACGGACTTGAGAGGCGAAGGCTCGAGACTGGAGAAGCTGAAGCTTCCACTCAACGACTTGCGGAAATGTATTTCGGTGAGCGTTACTGTAAACATAGTATCGTCCCGCTCGGCGCTGACACCTAAGTTAGGATTCACGAACTGGCCTCCAGGCTACGCAAGACACCATTCAAGAGACACTCGATGCCCGCACCAAGTTACGCGAGGAGAAGGTTCATACTCTCATCATCATAACATCCAAATTACAGCTGAAGTTTCCGTCTGCAGGCACTTCTTCATCTCTTGCTTGTTCGTTGAAAACGACTTGCGGAAATGTATTTCGGTGAGCGTTATTGTAAACATAGTATCGTCCCGCTCGGCGCTGACACCTAAGCTAGGATTCACGAACTGGCCTCCAGGCTACGCAAGACACCATTCAAGAAACACTCGATGCCCGCACCAAGTTACGTGAGGAGAAGGTTTATACCCTCATCATCGTAACGTCTAAATTACAGCTGAAGTTTCCATCTGCAGGCACTTCTTCATCTCTTACTCAAGATATCAGAGTCTGTAACCAGGCTTGAAAGTCTTCTTCTGATCTCTCAGTCCAATCATATTACCCCGTCATCCCTTGAAAGCCGCAACAGCAATTATGTATTCCATCTTCCGGGAGCTGCAGGACAACCCATCGAAGCCAAGTATGTTTTCATTCCCTTTCGCTAAGAGTCAACTATCCAACTTGGTTCCAGGAGTCAAGGCAACCGTGCCAAGCATCTTTCCAGAGTCACTGCTGAGTATACACAGCTTCTGTATCACATGGAGAAGGCAAAAGAGGAAAATTGTGCTTTCGTTGACGAAACACGATGGGTTTGTGGCGATTATCCTTTCGTAGAACGAATCTGACAGAGGTATTGGCCTGAGTTAGCGTGTTGACCGCATACAATCAACTCTGACATCTGACCTGGACCATCTTTTTTCTGCGATTCTGGGCTCCCTAACGGACATCAAAGCAGGGAAGGCTCCGGACGAACGAGCCAAACTATATGTTGATTTGACAGAGTGCCTAAGGATCTATGACTCGCTGCGTCTTTGGCGAATTGCTGAAGAGATTATGCGAAGAGACGTCATGCAGAGCTTTATCAAGAAAGTATGGGATACGTCTTAGCCTCATTCTCAGAACGAAATTGCTTAGCTTTGCATCTAGACTATCTTTCCTGATGCACTGGCTACATCACTCTCGCCAGTGTTGCCGCACACCCCGCTTCCTGGACTCTCCGCCCACACAGAATCAAACGGGAGCGCGCTGTTACCTCGTACCCCGTATACACCGTTCACTGCGTTCGCTACTAAACAAAATCCCTTTGAGGCTTCACTTGTTTCCGGACCGGTACACTTGCTTGACGAATCTAATGATGCACTCGCAAAATTGTACAACCAGATTCTTCGCTTTATCGAGCGAGATTTTGGCCGTATCATGGTGGCTGCTGAACGCGTTTCCCTGAAGGCGGGTTCGACCAAGTCGCATTCCAGCATAGCACTGGGGGAATATCACCTAGGAGATGCGCGACAGGCTTCCACAGATAGCTTCGAGATTATGGCCAACGTGGTGTGGGCAGAAATAGGCAGGGCAATAATGGATGAACTTGGCACTGTTGTATTTGCGCCAGGGAACCCAAGCGAGTTCCGCAAGGTAGGGTTTTCTAGTCACTTGTTCTATGACTCCTTGATCTTGATGTGAACGTCGGTCATTGGTTATAGCATCATTATACAACACAGGCTTTCATACGTTCTCTCGAGTTCTTGGCTCCCTCCACGCATTCTGTGCAAGCCATGCGTTCCCACCCAATTTTCATTGCATTTCAACGACGTTGGCAGCTCCCCGTATATTTCCAGCTACTATGGAAAGAGATCGTCACAAAGCTGGAAGAAACTTTGTTATCAAGAATTCTGGATCCTGAAGCAATGAACTTCACTCCCGGTGAATTACCATTGACTTGATTTCAGCGTATGCCTTTGGCTGACTGCTACCAAGGGCGTGATTTGTTTTTAACCGCGCAGGCCACTGATGTTTTCACTGCAATTGCTTCATGCTGGAGTGCGGAAGTTTACATTCCTGACCTTGCGGATCGCTTCTGGAAATTTACTCTTCAGGTACTTACCCCGTATTAGTTGCCACGCGTCGAGATAACAGTTTTCTAGCTCCTAAGCCGGTATCGGGAATGGTTGGAAAGTTCATTGCCACCTGCAGCTGGGTCTCCAGTGAAATCTGCCACTAACATTACGAATGAGAAGGCATGTGTTTCGATGGAAGTCAGAACATTTATTAATCTTTTCACAGAGTTCGGCAAACCCTGCACGATCCTCAACCCCGGGACCCGCGCCTGAAGCGACTTATGAAAGCACGGCTGTGGATGAGATCCTACTAAGGCAATTTGCAACTGCTCTCGTTGATATTCGGACAATGATAAGCCGAGTTTCAAATTTGTGGAGGGAGGAGATTATCGGGTTACTTCCCGACACGTCGACGGAAGATAGTGTGGAGGAGGCTGTGCTAGAAGGTTAGTTGAGGTGACCTCTGTCTGCAAATTGCTCAAAAACGTTTTGCAGCCGCTTTGAGAACCCAACTTGAGCAGCTTGACACTGTTTCTGCATCATTGTGCAGCCGGGTCACGAACATATTATCCAGGCGGTGTTGTGATGCCCTATTGCCTGTTCGATCAATTCCTTCGCAGTTTAGGGCAATGTCCAACAAACGTTTGCCCTCCGAAGCAAGTTATTTTGTACCCACCATCCTCCGTCCGGTTAGAAGTTTCTTCGCGATCAGCACCGGGGGCGGTCCTGGGGAGCGCCTCAAGGATGCATTTTTAAAGGAGGTTTCAACTGAAGTGGTGGAGAGCGTTTGCCAGCGGTTAGTAAACATTTCCAAGCGTTGAACATGATTTTGATTTTGTATTCAAGGTACATGCAGTATTTGACTGCGATGAAGAAGACCGAGGAATCTCTGCGACGATTGAAGAAAGGGAAAAAGTCGACGTTATCGATTTTCGGATCTGCTTCTGCTGGAAAAGATGACGGAAAGGACGAGGAACGCATCCGGGTGCAGATGATTCTGGACGTCGAAGCATTCAAAGCAGAGGGCGAGGCCCTGGGAGTCAATATGCAGTCTATGGACAGCTTTATTGTCTTAGATCAAATGGTTCGAGCTGAGCTAGTCGATAGCGATCTCTGAGACACTCACATACAATGGATTCCAACTAATGAGTACATAGCAAAAATTATCGATTAGAATACGAAACATGCCATTAGGGATCCGAAGTTAAGCATCTGAGATGGTATATAGCTCCTGTCCGTGAAAGTCTAACCTGTGCGCTCTCAACATCTGCCTGGGAAGCAAATAAAGTCCGACCGCAAGATGAGCATACACCGCGAGATGGGGTCCAGCCGCGCATTTTCTCCTTTGCATATAGTTCTACGAAATCGAAGACATCCCGGTCAATGAGATTTTTTGAGATGATTAACATGTCTCCATCAGTTCGGTACGATTCCAGCATGCCAGTCAACATGGCACGAAACTCCGTATACGGCGTTCCCGTCGTGCCAGAGTGCATAGTAGGATCCACCAAACGCTTGAACAGTCGAGGAAAAGATACTGCCTGTGTCGAGCTCACTGAAACCAAAGACGAAAACGTCTCTTGGACAATAGCCCGCAAAGTCGACAGAACTTCATCCTCAAGCCCCGTGTCACCACCTCTACCAGGGGAACAACAGCCCGAGAGGGTTTGCACGGTTTGAATTTGGCTGCTCAGAAGCTGATACCAAATATCCTCGAGAGGAACTTCTGCAGGGGAGGACAAGCTAGAATGCTCCATGCATACTGATGTACCGCGCCGTCCGATGGCTTGCAGATCATTCAAACATTTGTAAACCGACTCCATGGAACCAGGAGCTGCCGAGGCTAGTGTGCGTGCGAGGTCAAGCGTGAGCTGCTTCTCAAACACTTCCGATTTTGAGAGGGCTTCCCGTGGCTGTCCCCTGTAATTCGAAGCCCATATGACGGCTTCATATGCTCCTGCCTCCTCGCATATACTCAACGCCGTTGGCCAATCAATGCCATCCTGCACATGTTTAAGGGCGTCGATAACACCAGAGGGCGCAAAGCGACACTGTAAGCGGATGAAGCGGTGGCGAAGTTGACTGCTAATGCGACTCGGGGAATTAGGAGTGGTGGGATGCTGGTCATGTTCACTTCCATGGACTAGGTGGTTAAGGTAGATGAATTGGTCATGATCATCAGACAAGGTCTGGCTTTCAAGGGCTGTTTCGTGGAGCTCAGGGGCATGCTTGTCTATAAGAGCTGCTGTTGCGAGAACGTTGGCTTGCAATAGCTCAGGGAGTGAGGTGGCGAGAACATTAATGGCATCGCCGGGGACCTGCTTTTTGTTTTCTCTTGCGGAGATGGTCAAGACTTCATCGAAACCGCTGAATATTTCCGAAGAACGGAGTTCGGAATCATGAAGGAATGCAGTGAGGAGGGAACCCCAGTGTCGTTCGTGGCGGTACCAACTACGTAAGATACGGTAAAACCCGGCGTCCTCAAAGAGCTGAAGAAGCCGGTCTCCATCATGGGGGGTGTAAACCGACAGGAGATACTCTGCCGCGAGCTGGCGGTCCTCTCGCGTTTCCACTTCAGGCTCAGTGGCGAGCGCAGTAAGGATGTTATGAAGGACACTGGGTCCGACTTGAATGAACTGGGGATACTTCGGGACGTTCCGTGCAATGAAGATGTTGATAAAAGTGGCATCGGATGGTGAGAGATCTCCACTGGACAGGATATCCAGCAGAATCGTGACTATCATCAACCGACTCGTGCCATGAGAGGATTCGTTCAAATATGTGTCCTCAAAGGCCAAGTCCAAGCAATGTAGGAACGATTCAGCATCGAAGCGGAGCAAGAATCGAGCGTAGGGATATGTTGGTTCCGTGCCGTTTTCCTCTTGGGATGTCAAAATCAGACTTCCTCCTTCGGCAGGCCACATCGTGGAATGCCCACAAAAAATGAATGAGTACGCGTCTTTTTTAGCGAACAAAGCTTCGTCTGCCTCCAGAGGCTCCTGACTGGGATATATTTGCCCACATAGCACGGTCGCCAAGTAAGAGTAGATCTTATAAGCATTCTTGATGATAGTGTCCGTAGGCGTGTGGTCCTGCTGTATGCCTCGGATAAGACCAAGGAATTCAACTATGGGAGAGACGTAATCTCGCAGGGCACGAGTGTACACATAAACCAACGCATCCCATAGCTGGTGGGTTCGGCAGAGATTGATGGCTTGGTTGATGTCCAAGCAAGATGGGTCAATGTGCCATATGATTCTTTCCGCAAGATCTGGACGTCCGTCCTCATCATGTAAAGCCACCAGCCGCTGTGTGATGCGAGGAGGGACTAATGAAATGCTGCCATCCAACACGAAGGGTTCGAGTTGGCGGAGGAACATCCGGTGAATGCCAGCGTCTTCGTACTGCTGAAACAACTCCTCAAATAAGAAGTCAAAGTCATCCAGAGCAATACAAGCACGGGCACATGTCGCTACCAGGTCTTCGAAAAGCGAGGTGACATCGACGCCCCGTCCATCAAGAGACGCATGCGTGCCATCCGTCATACGATCCTCAGAAAACGCATAACGGGATGAAGCCACCATGAGGTCGTGTATCTTATCACCGATGACGGTTTGCCGTTCTTCGGGATCCTCAGGAAGACCATTGCGGTTGCCAGGAGCTTCGCCCGTATAGTACGTCCGGGTCAGTTCAATGGCACTAAGAAAATCGCCCTGCTCGACGAAGGACAGGATCCTGTCGGCCCAGCTAAGTAAGGTACCAACGAATAGTTCCTGCCGACCCTGACGAGAATGTCAGCTCCTCGTTGGCTTCATATGGGACGAATGCAAAACTCTCACCAGAAGGAAGAGCTTCCCTTTGTAGGCCCGAATGCTATGTGCCACGTCCCTCACAGAATCCGAATAAGATACTGAACCATTACCTGTGGAGCCTAGCGATGGTGATACCAGACAGGAAGAGTCGAATTGAACGGCTTCGACCATTTTCATGCCATGTACATCATACACACTCAAGGTGCTCGCGGTAAATATGGCCAATTGCTGTCGAAAGAGGCACGTGAGGACTGATACACTGTATCTGAACAAACTTACGTTGACGTTGAGCCATTGGAGGGCAAGAACAGCATCATCCATCGTCCACTTCCCTGCCTCTTCGAACACCAGCGTGCCAACTTCCACTTCACTCGTTTTCCCTGTGCGGCTGTTCGACACAGTCTGTTTGATCTTCTGCTCGTATACACGTAGCAAATATACATGACTCCCCCACGAGTACGAGAGGATAGGATGAGTTGGCGTTCGTTGGGGTTGTTTTCCGTTCTTTGCATTCTTCGCGTTCGTTACTTTCTCCGTCGAACTGTCTTGGACGCTGGGAAACCACGCAAGACACCCTCTCCTTCGAAACCCGACGTCAGATGACAGTTGCTGTTCATCTCGCATAACCTTTAACCATGTCTTCGGAGTAGGCTTCAATCCAACGACAACGAGTTTTGTGGGTGTCAGTAAGGCAACAATCTGATATGCATCAGTGGGATGCGGTAGAGGACCCAGCGGAAGAGTACACATCGCAAGGACGGTGTTGCGTGGTCGCCTTCTGCGGCGAAAAGATAGTTGATCGAGTGCATTCTGTTGGGACAATGGGTCTGTAGGATTGGCTTCCGGAACATCTTCTCCATGATAGTTCCCGAAAATGCGAATTGTGTCTGATGCTTCCACAAATAGTACTTTGCCAAGGCTGTGGTAGAAAGATAGACCGTGCTCATCAGCAGAGATCACAGCTGTATGACGACCAGCCACGAAGGAGATGCCGATGATACGGGACCCTGGAAGATGTCCTTCCTGTCGACCAGACGTGACAGAGGCAAGAGTAACGGGGGTTACAGTGCGAGCTGCAACCTGAGGATTTTTCAAGTCAAAAAGTTGGATGTAACCTGTAGTGTGCCCAGATGCGACAAACGTATGGTCGTTCGACAGCGCAACCGCAGAGACAGGACCAACTATTGATGCTAGACGGGGCTAGTCAGATGATAAATGACAGTTGAATAGATTTGAAGCTACCCGATGAGTCACTGCCGCATATGCACTTCAGTGTTTGCTTAAAGTCAAAAACGAATACGCGGCCCGTGTCCGTCCCAACACAGATAAACCCATTGGCAGTCAAGACCATGAGAGCTCCCGTGGCAGGTTCCCCGAGGATACTTGATGCTTTAGTGGGTCTCTGATTGTAAAGATGAGACCCCAGGCTCCGAAGTGAGGACCACCGAAACACTTCTCGTTCATGGCCTGTCAAAAGACCTTTGAGCCCGGCAGAAGGAGATGATGTCCGCGAAACCTCAGAGAAATGAGACGGAGACGGAGAGAAGGCGTTCATAACTTGGGCAGGTGAACCGGGACTGGGAGCAGGGGAAGCTCTTGGCGTAAACGAGCGAAGTCGGGAGACATTTGGGTGCAGGAATGGTTTTGGAAATGGTGCAAAGAGTCCGTTCGGCGTAGGGGAAGTTACCCTGCTCGGTGGGACAGAAGACATAGTCAAGGCATCGGCTATTGGAGTGCTGACATCCGGTTGGATAGCGACACGCTGCAGACATGCATGAGTACGTGTCTGCACCACAAGGCATGCTCAACTTACTGGCACATCATGAAGCGGCTCATCGGATTTAACGCTATTGCTTTCCTGCAAAAGGGACCGCTCCACTTCCAGTTCCTCGGACTCATAATACGAGTCATCAGGTCCAAGAACGTCTCGCAGTTGGTCTCGATAGTTATCGCCCGTGACCTGGTCCGCGTCCACACCGTCATAAACGAAGCCGCCTTCATCCTCGTCCACCTGTGGATCGCCATCCTCATCCTCATCGCTGAGCAACTCCTCCATTCGTGTGGAATAGTCCCCTCCCTGACCATCATCTATTTCCCCGACATTGTCTGAGAACGTCGGCGACTGTTCAGAGTCAACGATGTGCAATGAATCACGAGAGGTCGATAACATGGACGCCCAGTGTCAAGACGTGTGCGCAAGGGCGCAGTCGCAATAGACGAGCAACTTTGATTGTACCCCTTCCAAGAAGTATGTTCCGAATTAGGCGACATTTTAATTTAGAAAACTCTCCTGCGCCACGTTGGATGCATGCAAGTCAGAGCAACATCAGTGACACATAAGTACCACAAAAATACAAACATATATGCTGGTGAGGTGAAGTAATCAGGAGGTAGTGATACGTGATGCCAAGGGGTACATTAAAGAAAAACAATATCAAAACGCTACGTCCGCATCCATAGTATCACGACACCATTCGCCGTTCTCGATCCCTTGTCTTCACACCAGGACCAAACCGCTCCTGAAAGCTTATCAGCTCCTCCATCAGCTCCTCCAAAATCTTCATCGTCGAGGGTGTTGATGGGTTCCCAGCACTAACTTCTCCAGACAAGAGCTCATCGACAGGGATGGCAGTGGTAGTGTCCAAAACCATAGGAGAGTACATGGAGTCACCTCCACCGACTTCGCGATCGTCGTGAGGTGACGAATGGGTTGGATTGGAGGCCTGCACCTTCACCGTCCTCAGCGCCTTTTCTAGCGCCTCCCTCCGACGCCCGCGGTCTAGGGCCCCAGCTTGTTCCCTTCCCACCCACTCTACCAATGCACGCACGCGCTTGTTCATATCCCCTACGCTCATTCGTTTACTGGGCCACTTGATTTTCACGCCCCTCTCCATTGTCCGTTCGACTGAGTCTCTGCAATTTGGCCCAACGCCAGACCCGCGAACTTCGAGGGGACGGGGTGTGTCTGTTGGTAGCATGTGTTCCAGGTGTGCAAGGTAGTCTGGCAAGTTCCATGACGTAAACATTGGTTGTTGAGAGACAGCATAAGCATGGGAATTGCGATACGCGCGAGAATTCTCCGCTGAAGTGGCAGCAGCTGCTCCTCCACCTGCGCGTCTACTTGGGTCACCTGGGACGCTCCCGGAGGCGTGGGAAGATGGTGGTGGTCTTTTGGGTGTGGGGTTAGCGGCTTTGCTACGAAGGCTTCCCACAGGTCGCTTGCTGGGACCGGCAACTGATTCAAAATAGCACAAGTCACGTGAGTTTCAATCATTTTCAATGGTATCCAGCACATACCTTCTTCACCTTCAGCGGCAGCGATCACATCTTGATTGACTGCAGTCTTTCGTGATCCACCGCCTCTTCGATTACGACTCCCGGACTTCGCGCCGCCGCCTGCTTTTTTGACTGGAGGAGCTGGTGTTTCCTCTGGAACGGCTACAACTGCTTCCGGTTGGTGGTGATCAGAGGCAGTCGAGGCTGATCGTGTACGTTTCTTGGGAGCACTATGTCGTTACGTCAGACAATACAAAAGTAAATTGGTGTAACAGAAATACTAACACGTCGTCTTCTGCACGCTTCCGCTTTTTGCGACTGTTCGAGTCTAGATCTTCCTGGTTTTCAGCCTGACCATTGACACTCCCATTTGGTTGAGTGGGGCGCGGGTCTGTCGTAGCTGCAGCCTCTGCTGCCGTCGCTTCAATGATCTCTTTTAAACTCTCGTCAAATGCCGCGTCGCGACTGTTCATCGTATTCCTTCTTTTTGGCGGTTTTAAGAGGTGTGTTGGAGAATGTGATCGTGAAAGACGCGAAGCAGTGTGTTGTGAGTTGGTAGATGACTGGCGAGGCTTCTTCGCTAGTCTCCTATGGAGAGAGAACTTAGTCAAGAGAAGATGATGGTAAAGGGTCATGAAAGGCTCACTTCAAAAGCTCTTGATGGCGGTCCGGCTTGCATTGCTCACAGTGATATTCGTCCTGGAGGTCTGCTTCGTGCTGGTACCCCATGCACAGGCCATGCTGCCAGACGTTGCAGGTTTCACATTGAACCATGAACTCTCCTGCATCTGCATCTTCCTCTGTCGAAAAAGTAAGAGAGATATCAATGTGTAGTCGAGTATGACATACCATTCTGGCCACATATACAACGCGTGATACCCTGTTCCTCTGGGTCATCGTCTTGGAGGTCTGCAGCGCTTCCGGCATGAGAGTTCGTGTGTTTATTAGAGGCAGATTCGATCAACTGGTCTGTAGATGGTAGGTTTTTCTCCTTGCCGTTGGCCTTGCGCTTTGCGCGCCCATTGGAGTTCCCATGACTGGGGTTGGTGCCGTTGGTATGAGCATTCTTGGTGGGGATAGGCTCTTCGGGATCCTCCTGCTTCAAACGCTTTGTACGGTTGTTGCTGGTGCTGGAGGGTAGAGTAGGACGTGTTGTACCCTCCTTTGTTCGAGGGAGCGACTCGGAAGCTGGAGAGTCTGGGGATTTGGAGGTACTGCCTGAGGCAGACGGTGCAGAACGTCTCCCTGAGCGTCGTGTTTCTCGTGGGGAGAGAGGCGGGCCCATTGCAGAAGATTGGACCATAAATTGGTGGAGAAGGATGAACTGGGAGAGGGGAAGAAGTTGTGGCTTGTGGTGGATCTGAGTATAGTTGGGCTTTACATTTATTTAGGGCTGGCAGGACGCTTGTTATCTTTCGACACTTTTCTGCACAATCGTCCAACACTTTTCGTCTCTTAATTCCTTCTTCCTTCTTCTACTTGCCCCGACCGCGTTTTCAGCCACGGCCGCTAGAGAGAATATCAATCGCCTGGACAAAGGCTGGTAAGCTGCCCGTCAGGACTGTGTGGGTGTGGTGGTGGGTTCAGTTGGGATGGAATGGTCCTACGCTTGGTGCGTTCTTACTACTCTCACTCTTGCCAAATACATTGTCCTGAACGTTGAACTGATTAGCAGGCCAGCCCAAAGTTGTCCTCGGACCTTCTGCAACTTGTTCATCCTATGATATCTCTCGCACGTGATCCGTCCATTATTACGCGTGCTGCACGTGTCAAAGTGTTGCACGTTTTGTCTGTTACTGTTGGAAAATTGTATCCTTGATGCTTGAGACCGAGGTAGACATGCATTACTGCAAGTATTGGCAACCGCCATGAGTTTCCCCGATTTCATCACTACACGAGGTGGTTCGGTCTCTCCGGGCCTCAAAAGTATGGTCATACGAAGGCTCGCCGGGGGACTCCGAAGGGATAGCAAACTCGTCATGCGAAGGGGTCGACCATTTTTAGTGTCACATGACTATCTTACCGTTCATACTTACATAGAAGGAGACCTGCCTTTTCCGTATCATCGACCCCTTCGTAAGTGTCGCTGACTTCCTAAAATGTCTTTAAACACCCGGGCCTCCCGGCAAACACCGAACAGATACTGAGTCACTGATCAATTCAAAAAGTTTATACTTAGCCTACCCGTGTATACTTAAGTAGATTTCTCCTTCTCCTCATATTCAATGTCATCTGCTACTGCCACTCTAGAGTACTCGTCTCATGCGCCAGAACCCCTTCTCTATCCCCGTTTGTCTCCACATCATTTGCTACCCTCAAAGGAGCCCGACTACCTTCGTCTTATCCTCACTGCCAAAGTATATGAGATATTGAAAGAGACTCCCCTTCTCTACGCTCCAAACCTCAGTTCAAAGCTGGGCAATCAAATATGGTTGAAACGCGAGGATCTACAAGAGGTCTTCAGCTTCAAGATCAGAGGTGCTTACAACTTCATGGCAGGACTATCAGAAGAAGAACGGTGGAAGGGTGTTATAACATGCAGCGCTGGTTAGTGTGCGTACTTGCAGAGTCGTTCGATCCTTTTAGCCCCGTTATAATTTACCCATGCATCCCATTGACTTACCGCTACCAGGCAATCACGCGCAGGGTGTAGCTCTTTCTGGCGAACGTCTTGGCATACCTTGTACTATTGTGATGCCTAAAGGCACACCATCCATCAAAGTTCGCAATGTCGAACGCCTAGGTGCAAAGGTCCTACTCCACGGCGTTGACTTTGACGAAGCCAAGGCAGAATGTGCAAGATTAGCTGTCACTCATGGACTGATCTTCGTTCCTCCATACGACGATCCCCTAGTAATCGCAGGCCAGGGTACTGTTGGCATGGAAATATTAAAGCAGATACCCGACTGCGAAAATATCGATGCCATCTTCAGTGCCATCGGTGGTGGTGGTCTTGTCGCTGGGATATGTGAATATGTCAAACGCATAGGCAGCCCAAAAACAAAAGTGTTTGGTGTCGAGACCTTTGATGCCGATGCCATGGCACGGAGTTTGAAGAAAGGGGAGAGAGTGACTTTACCCGAGGTTGGCCCCTTTGCCGACGGGACCGCAGTAAAAATCGTTGGCGAGGAGCCATTTAGAATATGCCAGCAACTACTGGACGATGTGGTTCTAGTGGACAATGATGAATTATGTGCTGCCATCAAGGATATCTTTGAAGGTAAAAGTCCTTTCATCCACCTAGGGGATATGTACTCATGAACGTAGAGACCAGGTCTGTCACTGAACCTTCCGGAGCCCTGAGTCTGGCAGGCTTGAAGCGATACGTAATAGAGCAAAACCTCATCGGCGCAAATCGAAAATTCGTTGCCGTTGTCAGTGGAGCTAACATGAACTTCGACAGGCTGCGTTTCGTCGCAGAGCGTGCAGAACTAGGTGAAGGACGCGAAGCACTTCTCAGCGTGGAGGTACCAGAGAAGCCTGGAAGGTAAATCCAATCACCATTACTCCCTCTTCACTCGACTTATTTTCTCCTTACGTTCCCGCGCAGCTTCTTTACACTACACTCTATCATCCACCCGCGAGCAACAACGGAGTTCATATACCGTTATAATGATCCAAATACCGCACATATATTCCTCTCGTTCAAGCTAGAAACCAAAACTCGCAAAGAAGAAGTAAAGATGGTGCTTCGACGACTCGAAGAGTCGGGCATGAGTGGATTCGACATCAGCGATGACGAAGTCGCCAAAACTCATGCACGCTACATGATAGGTGGATGCGCCGTGGTTTCAAACGAGCGGTTGTTCCGGTTTGGTAGGCATCTTTTTTGCATTCCGACCTCGGATCTTGCTTAACAGAACCTCGTGCTAGAATTTCCTGAACGACCGGGCGCCTTGCGCAAGTTCCTGCAGGGTATCCATTCAGGCTCAGGCTGGAATATATCGCTTTTCCACTATCGCAATCATGGCGCAGGTTCGTGCGATGCCTCTTTTTGGCGCCCCTGGTTCGCTCATAGAATCGCGACAGACCTAGGTAGAGTTTTAACGGCGATCCAAGTTCCTCCAGAAGACTACCCTGCATTCGACGAGTTTTTGGGCCAGTTGGGTTACCACTATGTGGAGGAAACTGAAAACGAAGTGTACAAACGATACCTCAGGGGAAGGGTCACTCAGAATGGATCAGCATAGATCAGTATTGGGATCGATTATCGGGGTCGAACCAACAGGCACGTATGTATGACGTGCCTGAAACACCGTTAAATAGAAGTTGACCGGTCTATTTCATAAGCAGCGCTTGCAACAGATTACTTACTATTGTAGCAATTTGAAATGCCTAGAAACCTGTTTGATGAAACAGCATGGTAGTGGTATATTGAAAACGAGCCGACAATCTAGAAGCGGTCAGCGCAGCACCCCACGGAGTTGAATATGGGCTTTCATTCCAATCCAAATAATAATTACCCGGATGTCCGATTTGAGGACACTTGCAAGGTCGAGGGCCTCTATATTGGAAAGCCCGTGATCGTCGTGTAAATAATGAATTACTTGACAAATCAAGTGGCACGTATTCAGTACTTTAAAGCACCAACCTCGATGTTGGAAACAGCACGTTTCTTGTCCACCTATAGCTGTGCTTTGACAAGCACCCCAGACAACGTCCCTTTAAAGGTCAAAAGAATGTAGCGTGAAACTAAAACGCCGGTACTGCGATTAACATCAATAACTTGAAGTTCGCCACCGGATCTTTGATTCAAAATGGGCAGCCACTACGTGCAGGCAGAAGTTATTGCATTGGTGTTTTTTTTGCATTCTCCGTGGATACATACGATCAGGGACGCGCCGAATCATGTATTGAGAAGTCGATGTACAGCGGATGTCGTGGACAACACGACGGTACACAATCATAATATTTATAACACCGTACGTACTCACTACCTACTCAAAAAGTGATGTTTTTGACTGACAAGTACTAGTAAACGCGAATTTGGGCCGAGTCACGGCTGTCTTAACTAATAACGATTGCTTGGGGTGTGAAAGATATTTCCGGCATATACATATGTAGTATAGAAGGAACGATTATCACCGGTGCGTCCTGGACTGGTGAAACAAAACAAAAAATGGGGACAGTGGAAAAAAAAAAGAAGAGCGACCATAATCGGGGAAGGATCCAGCTTTGGAACTCCTCACTTCAATTTCAATCAGCGAGTTTTTCTTCCTAATTTCAGAAGCAACAGAACTACGTTGGAACTACTATATTTATGGATGGTTCGGTGAAACGGCTCTACAAGAACTGTGATCAATAGAGCTGCCAGTGATCGAAGGCCAACTCTTACGGTGCTTAAGGTGCCTGGAATTAGGCGGCGGGGTGAGCCTGCTTAGAGAGGGAAACTGCGGGTGCTTGAGAAGGGGAAGGAGGGGGAGTGGAGATGCTTCGCATCTCAAGGATGGCTTTGATGGCCAAGGACGTCGTAAGACCGCGGTTTCCTATACAGACACCAGAGGACCCAAATTTATAAATCCATCCAATTTCCCAGCCTCCGTCTTCACATTGCAGAGGCAGGAGAGTGCGAAGATCGACATCGTTGCGCAGTCCAAGGCAAGCACAAAGGCAGAGACGCATGGAAAGAGCTAGAGCATCGCCCTCGGCTCCTATGCGCTCTTGAACACGTTCAATAAGCAGAGGCTTTAGATAGCCTGCCAAATAGGCGTCGTTACTGGTCTCAAGCAGTCGGCCAAGGAAATAGAGGAAACATTCCGGCGTTGCGTAATATCGTGTACCATCGAGATAAGCTCTGTGGAGCAACACCTCACGTATCCAGTGAAGTGTGCGGTCAAGTTGATGACCCCGTCCATAGGAATAGAATAATGTGAGCGCGTTGACGCACACGACCGGATCGAAGCGAGGTCTGCGGTGGTCAAAGTATGTCTGTGATCACTGGGAGGTCGGTCGAAATATAACAAAGGTCAACTTAAGACACTTGCCTGAATAATCCCATCATTATCGATGTACTCAAGCATCTCATCCATGATGGAGTGGACGATGTCCTCATCATTGTTTATCACCGTCAACCCAAGAGATGTGGTATCCAAGTCGAAGGGGAACTCTTCAGTAGTAAGCAATGGTTTTCCTGCGAAAAAAAAAATCAGGGAATTAGACGATAGGGCCCACAATTGTTACATACCTTGGAAGAAGTTCCAAGTCCGAGAAGTGTCCGTTAGATTGACAAGGTTCCTAATACGTCGAGCATATAAGCAAGTGTGGGGACATAAAAAAAAGTATAATTCTTACCGGTCACGAGTTGCCTCCAATATCAAGAGCTGAGCGAAGTTCTCCTCCAAGAGAATGCCATTATCGGTTACAGACAGGAGTTTCTTCGCATTCAAGGTCAAGTACTGTCTGCCCCTTTCGACAGGATCTCCAAGTAAGTTATGAAGCGCGCGGACAACAGTACGGCTGTCGTCGAAAACAATACCGCACATTCCAAGAGAACGCGCAGATAGGACGTTCTCCATTTTATCGTCCACAAAAATGGTGCGAGAGGGATCAGCTCCTGTGCTCGAAAGCACTGCCTTGTAAAAGCCAAGGTTGGGCTTCCTTTCACCCACCCCAGCAGAAGTGAAGATATCGTCGAATAACGACCAGTCAGCAGGCTTGGTACGAAGCACTTCGTAGTCAGGTGCAGAAATATTTGACATGGCGAAGACATGCAACATCCCCCCCGAGCGAACTTTGAAGTGTCGAATGACCGAGATGAGGTCTTCATTCGACTGCAACGAGTCACGAGCTTCTTCGAATGCACGACTAATTTCTGTGGGTTCAATGGAGAATTCGCGACCGACTCTAGCATAACACTCGTCCTGGGACATCCTCCCCCTCTCA
The DNA here is from genome assembly GCA_001658105.1 of Rhizopogon vinicolor AM-OR11-026. Lineage (NCBI taxonomy): Eukaryota > Fungi > Basidiomycota > Agaricomycetes > Boletales > Rhizopogonaceae > Rhizopogon > Rhizopogon vinicolor. The sequence goes on along the minus strand of KV448228.1, from coordinate 39,630 downwards.
TAGTCAGTCCATGTGGGGGAGGACAAGATGTGATATAGAACTTTTGGGGATATGGAAGTTTTGGTCTGCGGAGACCAAGAGAACAAGACGTCGCCAATATCGAAGATGATGGTGTTGTAATTCGAGGTAAATGACATTACGATCAATTAGGTGTTGCAGGTACGAAAAACGGGGCAAGATGGAGGGACATATCCTCCACAGATGCGGCTATTTGAATGCATCCGGGTCCAAGACCCAGTGGCAACTTGTCCGGAACCTAACGTCAACAAACTACTGCGGTACCGCAACCTGAAGCATACAAAGTTTCCTGTCGAGGACACCTCGGTCACGTGTGACACTTTGCGACTGGTGCGGCGATTATTTGAGTTCACATAATTCTGGCGCTAAGGCGAAACTTTAGATCTACCGCTAGAGGAAAAACATGATAGAAACCTTACCAATTGGTCAATCCTTTACCAAGGAGGAATGTAGATTATGTCTGCTGCTGTCTCCGAATTCGAATTCATAGCGCCGAGACAACCGATGAGGACGTGGCTAGACGGGGCCTCCGTCAATCGTTCTGCACATCAATTACTTTGCAGATGTGGTGTCCCTTCTGGTTCTTCTCTGCTCTTAATTCTGTCGATGGCACCAGAAATTAAATGATCATATAAATGAGCTGCCAAGATATTTTCGCAAAATGCAACCTTGAATTTGCTTCCGGCTGACGCTAAGACTTCGAACATAGTTGTGTAGCTCACCGACCTTCGCAAGAATCAGCACGAATCCCTGAGGTGCATATGTGTACCATCCTTGCTTGAGAATGGTGACATTAATGTTCATGGGATAATCTGGCGATCCACTTCTAGCTAGATGTGACCAACATATTTCATCTCAGCGAATTGTGTTCATTTGCTGCTGATTACGTACCTCCGTGATCATGTTGTCGGTTGACCAGCCTGAAGGTGAACCCTGGCAGACCCTGATTCAGCGCTAAATTAAAAATTACAGACAAAGGTGGCGTACAATGGGGACAGTCTGCGAGATGCAGTAATAAGTAGTCTCTTCGGTAGACTCATAGAAGGACAGGGTGGTTCCTTCTTTTCATGTGCACTACATAGTCCACCCACTATTAAGAAGGAACGACTGTCTTCCTTTTCTAATGGTCTGACTTAGTCCACCGATGTTTTGGGAAGTCAGCCAAACACCCCACAAACACTTTCCAGAACATACCCGGTTGTCCCAAAACATCTGATTTGAAAAATAGAGATGCACTGATCTGAATTCGTACATCAAGGGGCTCGATCCAGTTTCGAATTTACCATCGGGTTCTTTCAGTCCCTAGTAGTCAGTTTTAACCACGTAGAACGTCAGGTTCGAAAGATGTATCAAGTTCGAGAAAGGGTTGAAAGGTCGACGCGCTTGATTACTAGCGCGATGACAATGAGTTTTGATATCATGAATCATGAGCATCGGGGACTCAGCTAGTGGCACTACGTACTATGAGACGTTCACAGGGGCTGCCCGCCTTGCTCCGGAATTTGAAGTATTGAGCTAGTGTAGATTGGAGAAGTTTGATGTCTTATCGGCCATCCCATAGACAAGCATACACACTTCATCGGTTGTGGGACGACCCGGGGTCTCTGACGATATCGATAGGAAGGTACACAAGACTGAAGTACAACTTTCAAAAGTTCGTGGACAGAGGCATGTATGACGGCAACTTTGTGTTTGCGCCAGCATAGAAGGTGAGTAGGTTATTGTCATACATGAACATTACTCCCATGAGCCCCGAAACGTTGTCGGAAAATGAGAACGATAGATGTATAATCAAGAGACATGCGGGCAGCACCTTAGGAGAGACAAAGCGGAGAAGAAAGGCATAGTTAGGCGTTTATCATCGGTAATGAATGACTCAACCTGATTACTTTCCGGGATGGTATTAGCTATCCCATTGTTTGTAGAAGCCAGCCTGACAGGGAGCACAGAATAAACGAATTAAAGCACGTGAGAGACCAGCCATAGTAATGATGCGATAATGCGTTGTGTATAGTGTGTACACTATGATACTGGACGCGGGAGTCAAGCAGATCATGTCATATCCGGGGCACCGAGCAAATCCTAAGGTTATCTGTTCGCAAGTTAATGAACTGATGGCCAATTTACTGCTGCCACTTACCTCACCAGGACTAAACTCAGTGCTTCTGCTGTGCCGGTGGCTGCACTTTGGAGTAGAAATTGTCCACAACCACATACGCCGTAAACGCTACCACCGCTATTCCAAACCCTGGAAACATGCTAGAAAACATGGCACGGTTCGAGAAAACAGGGTGTTTCCGCCACGCTTCCCTCTTCGCCCAAGGGTCACGAAACAAAGGTGGGTTGGACATGACTGTACAAATGAACCTTAACATGAGCTCCAAAAACTCCTGAGAACGATATTCGACTTACTTCGGCACCCGCTGGTATCTGGGTATTCGTTTGCTTTCGGATTGTTCAGCTACTGAAGGGTTGCTTCAATATGCTTGCCAATTCGTAGGGTGGCGCTTAGGAACAAGATGATCACGTGGCATATTTAAGACAGCTTAGGGCCGGTCCATCAAGACTTGGAAAAATCAAACAACTGCCACAGCGCGGGAGAGGCTCTTTTTTGCTACGTTTCTACTGTTTCCCTTGCATTCTCATTCTCTGTGTTGCTACATAGACACTTCTCTGCTATACCTTCCAAGTTCTCGTTTCAAACGATGTCTAGCGATGCCTACATGTCTTCAGACGATGACCGACCCCTTGGTTCCCTCCAAAACGGTCACAAGGTCAGCCCAGCTGGAGTCGGACAGAACGGGCGCTCCAAAGAGGAAGCTAGTGATTCCCCCATGAGCGAGGACGAGGACATGCCCTTGGTTCGTGTACCCCTGTCCATGTGCTGCGTACATTGTTGACCATTTTGTGCAGTCTCAAGTTACGGCTCCAAAAAGTCAACCTGTAACTCCAGCAAAGTCCCTGCGGAATAAGAGAGCTGTTCCAGTCGAGTCATCTAGCGATGATAACGACGACGATGATTATCCTCTTGCTTCCTCTCCTGCGAAGCAATCTGCTGGGACGTCGAAAGTGTCCACGGCGAATGGACACAAAGCAGTCAAAGCTGAGAACGATGACAAACGTAGTTCTGCGTCTGCCAAGAAGAAACGTGCTCCCGCGAAGAAGGAGCCACCTCAGAAGAAAATGAAACGCGACCCTGATGCTTCCGAACCTTCCGCTTCTCAAGGCGAGGAGTTCAAACCTGTCAAGAAGGAGAAGGTGCCGAAGAAACGGAAGTCCAAAGTCAAGGACGAGACTGATGCAGATGTCGAGGATGGTGAGACGCCCAAGCCCGTGAAAAAGAAAGCCACTACGAAGAAGGTCAAGGATGAAGCAAACGGATCGGAGACCCCGCAGCCCAAGAAGAAAAGAGGGAAAGTCAAAGATGAAGGCGAAGAAGAGGAAGAGGTTTATAGATGGTGGGAGGCTCAGCAGAATAACGACGGTGAAGTAAAGTGGCAAACGCTGGAACACAACGGTGTTATCTTTCCTCCACCATACGAATCCTTACCCTCCGACGTGAAGATGAGGTACAAGGGTATGTGGTCGCCTTATTGCTCGTGGTGATAGCCTGATCTTACAATTGATTGATTGTGTTGTAGGTAAAGAAGTGGATCTGCCACAAGAGTCTGAAGAAGTAGCCGGGTTTTACGCCGCTATGCTGGAAACTGAGCACGCTCAGGATGCCACGTTCAACAAAAACTTCTTCGAGGACTGGTTGAAGGTGCTTCAGGAACATCCTCCCGTAAGTCATGTATTCCAGGTGCCCCAGCAGCCTTATTCAAACATGTATAGCGCAATAAAATCAAGATAACGAAATTTGACGACTGCGACTTCAGGCCTATGTTCGAACATTTTGAAGCGGAGAAAGCTAAGAAGAAGGCTCTCAGCAACGCGGAGAAGAAAGAGCTCAAGAAGCAGAAAGACTCATTTGAAGAGAAATATGTCTCCTGTCTCCTTGATAGTCGCAAAGAAAAGGTGGGCAACTTCAGGGTTGAACCTCCTGGCTTATTCAGGGGTCGTGGCGATCATCCGAAGAAGGGCGCGTTGAAGGTAGGCCAGGCTTGTCACCGAATTTGGAAGAAACTCATACCTTGCTTACGCCATGTCAGTTTCGTGTACGTCCAGAAGATATTACCATCAATATTGGTGAAGGTGTGCCTATCCCTGTACCCAATATGCCTGGAAATTGGAAGGGCATTGTGCACGACCAAACTGTCACCTGGCTTGCCAACTGGGTCGAGAATGTCAACGGCAATTACAAATATGTATTCCTAGCTGCAGGGAGCTCGCTCAAAGGGCAGAGCGACATGCAGAAGTTCGAGAAAGCCCGTGAATTGAAGGTGCAACCAACCGCTGACTCCATTGTTCATTGATTGATATTTTTGCAGAACCACGTGGACCGTATTCGCAAAGACTACTCGGCCGATCTGCGGAGTAAAGTCATGGCAGATAGGCAACGTGCAACGGCGATGTACTTCATTGACAAGCTTGCTCTTCGAGCCGGAAATGAAAAGGGTGAAGATGAGGCTGACACCGTAGGCTGTTGCTCTCTGCGGTGTGAACACATCACATTAGAAGCGCCGGACTTCCTTATCTTTGATTTCCTGGGTAAAGACTCGATCCGATACTACAATCGAGTCTCTGTGGATCCCCAGGTTTTCAAGAATATCAAGCTATTCAAGGAAAACAAAGAGGATAGTGACAACCTCTTTGACCGCGTTAATGTGATGCAACGGCCTTTAAACATTTGTAATGTTCCGCTGATGGTTTACTCCTAGACTTCGCTCTTGAATAAGCACCTGGCATCGTATATGAAGGGGTTGACTGCAAAGGTTTTCCGTACTTACAACGCGTCCATCACGTTTCAACAACAATTGGACGAGGGGACGCCAGCGGATGCAACTGTCCAGGAGAAGTTGAATGCATATAATCATGCCAATCGTATGGTGGCCATACTTTGTAACCATCAACGTAGCGCACCGAAGACTCACGAACAATCGATGGGCAAGATGCGTGATAGGGTTCGTTTGTCTCTCATCATACGATTCAAGTACTGACAGCTCGAATAGCTTCGTTCTTTGAAGTATGATCGTATGAAGCTTCGTCATGTTCTCTTCAGCATGGACCCGAAATACAAGAAGCAGAAGCGGTACGCCGATGATGAGTCCGATTTAGATGACGATTGGATAGAGGAGCATGAGGACTCCCTTCAGAAGAAGGAAATCGAGAAGGCGGAGAAGAAGTTCACGAAGGATAACGAGAAACTTGTTCAGGAAGGCAATAATGCTCAGCCTGATTCCGTCCTGCAAGAGAAGATTGAAGCCATTGAAAACGAATGCAAGAGGATTGCAAAGGAACGTGGCACGGGGAAAGCCAAACTTAAGAGGGAGCGTGCTCCCGAGAAGATTGAAGAGGCCATTCAAAAGTTGGACGAGAGGATAAAAACCTTCAAACTTCAAATGGACGATCGGGAGGCCGGCAAAGAGGTTGCACTTGGTACAAGGTACGTCGTGCTAATCACCAGGTAATGTCCTCACCTCACCTTATCTCTTAGTAAAATCAATTACTTGGATCCACGGTGAGTTCGCAGTTCGCTAATGAATCGTCGATAGTGACCCATTATTTTATCACCTAGTATAACAGCTGCGTGGTGCAGTGCTCACAACGTACCGATCGAGAAGATTTTCTCGAAGACACTTCTCGCCAAATGTGAGCTCGCAGCCGGTAATGTTTCAGACTTTGTACTGACGATTCGTTTCAGTTCCCTGGGCTATGGAAGTCGACGACACCTGGAAATTCTAGTTCAAGTTCTATCTTATTATGGCTTGCTCTGGATCTCGTATTGTTTTGGGATTTATAAAGGTCATTGGAATCATTATTATTCCCTGGAGATGTGTTCTAGGTTGCTGCAAACCAGCTTGCCCCTACTTTCGGAGGCTTCTTCATGTATATACCTAATAGTAATACATCATAGATATGTGTCGCAGTTTCCCTAAATGAAGAGAGCAAGGTGTTTTAACTTTTCACTGTTTGGTTCAGCGTGAACGCATGTCACATGTCGTGCCATTTCAACGCTTGTTTCTATAAACTGCACGCTTAAACCTTGACTGGTTCTACATACTACCATGAGTAGGTCCTCTAGTGCAACAACGGGCACACCATTTGTCTCTAGATCTGCCTTCAATGCCCTCACCGTCGATGATGGGGAAGACACTGATAACGAACAACAGGAGGAAGAAATCCCGCAGACAGAGGTGATCAGGTTCGTCTCCATCGACTCGTGCGACCTCACTCCTGCATAACTTGCTCATTGAGCTCTTTAGTACAGAGCCTGCGAAGCCATCGAAATCTCAAATCAAGAAGGCTCAAAAGCAAGCTCGCACCGAAAGGCGAAAACAACTTAAGGCCTCCTCGAAGGCAGGTACCGCGGATAATTCACCCAGTCATACACCCTCTCTGGAAGAGTCTATTGCGCGCACGGCCGAAGCAACAGCAGATATCTCTCTTCCCCATCCAGTAGAGGGTCATACCGAGCCACCACTGAACGCGGAGCCACAGCACGAGCCAGTACCTCAGTCTGGTGTTCCAGAAGCATTGCTTCCACAACCTGTTATTAACGGAGATATACAACACCTGAATACTGCAGAGAGTAGGCGTCTTGATTTCTGGCGGGTTCTTCTGAGGTACTGACGCAATATTCAGATAACCCCACCCCACATCCCATCCCTGTCAAGTTGCTGGACGAGGAACGAAAATTTGTCTCGAAACCTGATGTAGAGCAGGTACTCAAAAGTGAACCTGACTCGCAAGAAGCGGAACGCACAAAAAAACTTCAAAGCATCCTAACTCGAACATTGTGGACATTTATCATGATCGGAGGCTTCGTTGGTATGCATTCTTCTGCTTCACGGAGAAATCACTATCTAACCATCGCTTAGCTTTGCTACTTATGGGTCATGTCTATATGATCATGCTTGCCATGCTGTGTCAAACTCTTGTCTACCGTGAAGTTACTGCTCTATTTTCGCTCAAAAATGCTGCTCCGGAATCCGGCGAGGTAGAAAATAAAGGAAAGAAAGACCCATGGAGCAAGACACTCAACTGGTACTTCTTCGCAGTCACTAACTATTTTCTGTATGGGGAGAGCATCATCTACTACTTCAAGGTATGGGTAATATCTGCAGCCGCCGGTGTAGGCTGAATTGGTGTTCAGCATGTCATATTCTCGGACGGCCAATTGTTGCCTTTCGCCACCAATCACAGAATCATCAGCTTTACGCTATATACCATCGGCTTCGTTGGTTTCGTCATGTCTCTCAGACGGGGGTTCCTCAAACAACAATTTGGCCTTTTCTGCTGGGTCCACATGAGCCTTCTTCTGATTGTTGTCTCTGGGTATGCTTCTCGTCAACCTGGTTTAACTCCATTTTAAGGGTAATTTTGCAGTCACTTCATCGTTAACAATATCCTTGAAGGCATGATTTGGTTCTGGGTTCCCGCCTCGTTGGTTATTTGCAATGACACCTTTGCATATATATGGGGCATGACCGTCGGGCGTACACCCTTGATCAAGCTCTCGCCAAAGAAGACTGTCGAAGGGTTTGTGGGCGCATTCTGGAGTACTCTCCTGTTCAGTGTGATCTGGGGCACGTACTTCATGCGCTTTAACTACATGATCTGCCCTGTACATGATCTTGGAGTCTCCGCCTGGAGTAATGTCCAGTGTACGCCCAACCCAGTATTTGTCTGGAGGGAGTGGCAAATTTGGTCACCCCTCAGGGTATTCCTTTCGCAGCTCGTGAGTGAAAAGTAATGTTATTTCGTGTCAATGCTTAGAGTCGATGTAGCTCGGGAAATCGGTCACTGTGATCCCCTATGCACCATACCAACTACATCTTCTGGTTTTTGCAGTTTTTGCATCACTTGTAGCACCATTTGGAGGTTTCTTCGCGTCAGGTTTCAAGCGCGCATTCAACATCAAGGATTTTGGCCACAGCATTCCTGGTCATGGAGGGATGACCGATCGCATGGACTGCCAGTAAGTTCTAATCCCAGTGCATTGTATTAAGATACTTATAGCATCCCAGATTTCTCATGGGCGTGTTTACCTACGTCTATTATAGTAGCCTTATTCGAGAACACCACGTCAGCGTGGGTTCTATCTTGCAGATGATCGTTAGCGGGCTTACTGTCCAGGAGCAGGTGGAGTTGATGAAGGACCTAAAGAGGTACATGCAAGGTCAAGGCATCGTGATAGCATGAGCAGGGACGATTGAATGCGCTCATTTATGACTGGACACGACATATGATTAGCATATTTTAATCAGTTGCAGATACATAATTGCAACGGCATGCATTTCAACATGAGGACGATCTGTCATAAATGAACATTTTCCAACGGAGTCAATTCCGGTGATCATGCACATGCTTAACCTTCCGATGTGGTGGTTTTAACTATTTATTGGCGTGCGGCAAGCATGATCATACTTATGTGGTGCAATAGCATGGAGTAACAACGAAAGAGGGGATTGTTTATGACCGAGGTTTTTCCTATGGAGGATAAGCGAGTGGTAGGAGTGAGGGTGATAATCAAACTGACCTTCTTCTCTTTCCACAAAGCGAGAAGACCAACTCCAGAGACCTTCACAACTTTAAAGCGTACACCAGGAATATCACCTTTGGCCTTGCCACTACGACCGAAACCAGAGATGAGAACTTCGTCGTTTTCATCGACGAAGTTCAAGCAACCGTCATTCTGTATCCATATGTATCAGTATATTGACAGCAGGAAGCTATGAGAACACGCACAGGTACGAAGGCGGTAACCTTTTTGCCGTTCTTGATAAGTTGTACACGGACACATTTACGAATAGCAGAGTTGGGCTGCTTAGCCTCGACACCGACTTTCTCGAGGACGATGCCCTTTGCGTGTGATGATCCTCCAGTAGGGGAGGTTTTGTAAACGTTACCGAGGGCGCGCTTCTTATACGCCTTATCTGCCTATTCAGAGCAACATACGGTTTCAGATTTGCGTATTGCAGGGATTACAAGCACTAACCCATCGGTTTACACGGCGGTCATTGCGAAGCTTACGAGCGGCTTGAAGTCCACGAGGTTTGTTGGCTAATGATAGAGGCCATTAGTATATGATTAATCCAGTCATGATCATGGTGAGAGAGACGTACAGCCCATTCTTGAAGTCGGCGAGTACGGCGAGGATAACTTTCCACTTGTGCTGACCACCAGCTCGGCATTATCCCGAAACCTTAATCATGACTGTTACAGTTTATCAGCCACAACATTGTAGACTTGATCACGTGAGAACGGCATCCAGGTACAGCCACACGGCTCATTATGTAAGATTTCCTCACTACTAATTGGGGAGATCTTCTACTTTCGATTTAAACTTGTTCGATCCTTCCGGGCTTTCGCCGTATCATTATCAGGGAACCATGGTGGATAATCGATGATCGTACATCCAACTCATACCTGTTACCGCTCAGTGTCGCAAGAGGTCGCGAGTCTATTAGAGAGTTGGAGTTCCCAGACTTTAAGTTGTGTCTTTTGCTGTCGTTCACATACTCATCTTCGAATCCCATACTTTTGTCACATGGTCCAGTGCTGGTTCTTCGACAATCGGTAGTTTGAGATTATTATATATTTGGTCTCGCTGCTGATAATGTGGTTGATACCCCCCGCTGCTAAGCATGTCTCAGGACTCTGAAATTCAATACTACCACCACGGACGCTTCCGTGTTGCAGGCGGTGTGCTGCCCGATGCCATCACTGCATACCAGACATTTGGCGACCCAAAGAACCCAGTGATCGTGTTTCCTACATGCTATTCAGGGAGACTTGACAGTGAGTCTCCCAGAGTGTTTCTCATAGTCCCGTATTATAGCTCCAAATAGATAATGGCCCATTAGGTCAAAGCTATATGGTAGGAAAAGACAAGGTAAGGCGGTGTGACTTCATCATTTAACCGTGTTTAAACCAGTAATAGGTTTTGGATCCGCGCAAGTACTATGTGGTGACCTTTGCTCTATTTTCCAATGGAGAGGTGAGCCGCACGATGAGGATGATGTGATTGAGCTCAACTCTCCTGTCATTTCAGTCTTCTTCACCTTCTAACACAGTGAGGATATTTGATGCAGAATTCCGCACAAGCATTCATGATGTCAATGATAGCCTGCGCCATACAACGGCCCCTACTTCCCCGCCGTCTCCTATGAGGACAACATGTGAGTTGTGACCACTCAACTTGTTGAAGTTGCTGACAAAGTTCAGTCGGGCACAGTACGCCGTGCTGACCCAGAAGCTTGGTGTCAAGAAAGTGTTCTGCGTGATTGGATTTTCAATGGGTGGGCAGCAGGTAAGATAAAATGTGCTTTTTGCTAAGGTCTTGTAGGCATACTATTGGCCAGTCATGTATCCCGACTTCGTTGACAGGTACTTTTATTGTTTCATAAATATTCTTTCCTAACTGCGGTTAAGATACATCCCCATCTGCGGATCTGCTCGAACTAGCCCTCACAATGCATGGTACTTTTGGACACATTATCTCCGTCTTTCTGTTGAATCAGTCTCAGCTTCCTGGAAGGTCCTAAAGCTGCTCTTTCTGCTTCAAAAGATTTCCAGGACGGTCACTATAAGAGCACCCCTCAACATGGTATTCGGGCCTTTGGCCGTGCATACAGTGCATGGGCATATAGTCAGGCTGTAAGCATTGTAAATTCTAGTTGACCTGTACTAAACTACTACCAGTGGTTCGCCAAGAAAGGTTATCTCTACGACGGAAAGTGCGTCATTTATGGTCTTCCTCCGCTTACTTCTCAATAGATCTGCTAGATACGCGACTCTCAACGACTTTCTGAGAGAAGACTGGGAGGCCCCCTTTCTCGATGTGTGGGACGCCAGTGATTTATTGACGCTCTTGAAAACATGGCAAATAACGGATGTTTCCCTCATCCGCGACGGAGGTTACCTTGCAAATTGCCTAGGAGCGATCAAGGCCAGAGGTTTGATCATGCCTTGCAAGACGGACCTGTATTTCACCGTGAGTCTCTTTACGGGTGTCGCTGGACTTCAGTTGATGGATCCTTGGATAGCCGGAAGACAGTCAGGGTGAGATGAAACACTTGACGAATGCAAGACTTGTTGTCATCAATTCTGAGTGGGGCCATATGTGTACGTCTTTTGGGCCTGATTTGCTTTCAATTTACTCACACACCCTGGCTTGTAGGTGGGGGAGGATCAAACACACAGGATGATGAGTTCATACAAGCAGAGGTAAAGAAATTTTTGGAAGAACCTTGAGTTCAAACCACTTCAGGAAATTATCTACAAATTTATGAAGTGCGTAAGCTAGTCAATGCCGCTATCTCTACTCTGTATAAATAGTCTCAAAGCTTGTGATAGTTGTGAGCATTCATCAAAATTCTCAAGCATACCGTCGCACGCCCTGACAATCTATCGGCGAGCCGGTCGCCATTCACCAGACCCTCGGACCTCATGTCACTTCTACTGGATGCCGAGGAACACAGGCTTGGTATAATAGAGAATATCTGTTGCTATCATTAGGGGGACCTTGGTCAGAAGGTAGATTACCCCACACAACTATTTACCCACCCACGGTGTCGGACCGACCGTTATAAAGCATAGACGTGTGGCATTATTAAAGAGTACCATTGATATCAAGAATATATCCTACTTTCCCCCATGCAGACCACAGCAATCCAGTATTACCATCACGGTCGCTTCAAAGTAGCGGGAGGAGTGCTCCCTGATGCTGTAACCGCGTACCAAATATACGGGGATCCGAATAATGAGAAAGTAATTGTTTTCCCGACATGTTACGGGGCAAAACTCGCTCTTGGAAGTAAGTTTCCCTGATTGCGAACATTAAGTCAGTTATTCATCAGTTTCACATGGTAGGCCAGGACTACCTCGTCGGCTCTGGCAAGGTATGTCAACATTGAGGTAGTGGAGTGTGCAGTTTGTTTCATGACAGCAGGTCCTTGACCCGAATAAATACTTCATAGTAACATTCGCGCTATTCTGTAATGGAGAGGTACGCTGCCTTCTGCTTTGTCGTCTCATTGACTAATATGTAACGGCAACCCAGTCGTCTTCTCCCTCTAACACAGTTAGTTTCCACGATTGGTCATTTTGCCCACCTCTGACGTTGATTTTCAGTCTGCGCCTTATAATGGCGCATACTTCCCATTTGTTTCCTACGAAGATAACATGTAGGTTTATGAAACTACTTGGAAATAAAAAATATGCTCACTTCAGCAGTCGCGCTCAGCATGCAGTGTTAACAAAGCACCTTGGAGTACGCAAGGTCTTCTGTGTCGTTGGATTTTCTATGGGCGGACAACAGGTACTTTACCTCTTGGGATATCGTGGCGCTCTCTGACACGCTTTACCAAGGCATATCACTGGCCGGTCGTCTTTCCTGACTTTGTAGAGCGGTTTGTTGCTATATGCACATCTGCTCGCACAAGTCCCCATAACCAATGGTGAGTCCTTATGTGAACTTACTTTTTCCACTTCCACATACGATTTGTGTGCTCTAGCTTCCTCGAAGGGCCCAAGGCAGCAATGCTTGCAAGCAAGGATTTTGATGACGGCCATTATCAGAGTACTCCTCAGCATGGAATTCGAGCGTTCGGTAGAGTCTACTGCGCATGGGCCTATGGGCAAACTGTGAGTTACTTTACGAGGGAGATATGCAGATTATACAACTTTTACAGTGGTTCCGAGAGTATAAGCACCTGATGAACGGAGAGTAAGTCACTGTCGGAATATGTATTCACGAATCTTGTTCATATTTTTGTGAACAGATACCCGGACTTGAACTCGTTCATCAGAGAGCGGTGGGAAGGAAGATACATTGAATTTTGGGATGCGAACGACATGATTGCGCTTTTGAAGACGTGGCAGAATGGAGACATTTCCATCGTTCGTGACGAAGGAGACTACGAGAAAGCTCTGAAGAGCATCAAAGCAAAGGGACTTATTATGCCTTCGAAGACGGATCTCTACTTCCCAGTCAGTTCTACCAATTTGACATCCGACTACTATAAGTTACTAACATCATCAAAGCCGGAGGACAGCGCAATCGAGGTGTCCTACCTCAAAGATGCTAAATTGCATGTGATCCCAACTGTCTGGGGTCATGTTGCAGGGGGTGGCGCTAACCCACCAGATGTCGCTTTCATATCAGAGAAGATCCAAGAGTTTTTAAAAGCGCCTTAATGTCGGAATTCAATTATAGTTTTATTTCGGCATTGCTGTAAGCATGCTTTAGACCGGCCGAGTGAGCTCGTAGAATGCCATGTTTAAACTGAAGACTTGCCTACATAGCCGCGCCCAGAGTTTCTTCGGGTTGGCATTCATGAAGGCTGGAGGATAATATGTACTTAATTCTTACCAAGACCACCGACCCCGCCACTCCTATGAGCGTACCTTGAAAAAGTGGGAATATCACATAGGAATTGTGTGGCGTAGTACATAGTATTCTTTGGAGTCCTGGAGAACGCCCGAGGGTTGATCTGAACGGTTGTCAGTTAAGTAACAGAAATATTTGCCTGACTCTTGGAAATAGTAATGTATTACGTCTGCCACATTCCAAACCTCCGTCGGTCGTTCAGATTAACGCCAGAGACTCACCTCTAGCAGTACTTGTAAATTAGATAGTTATAGTGGTAAAGGTTCGAGGTGTTATAATAACACTGTCAGAACAGTACTGCAGCTGACCCGCGGGCTTCTAAACCTGACCGAGCGCTTTATTGAGTTTGTTTACCTTGCCACGTGCTCTTTCCAAGTCTTTCGCCCTAACGCTCGCCGAAACTCGACGAACACTGAACGGCGCACTCTTCAAGTTTTCCGCCATGAGAAGCACTTCCAGGTACCTCCTGGGGGGTGTGCTACTGGCTTGCCTTCCCTCAGCTACCAATGCATTCTATCTTCCTGGCGCAGCACCCCACAACTATGAGCAGGGCGATCCTGTCAATGTTTATGTCAATGCACTCACTCCCATGCTTACTGGCAGTGACGACTCGAAGCTGGTATGGTGTCCACTAGTTAAGAGTTGACTGTTCTTACTGGTCTTTAGAAATCACTCATTAACTGTGAGACGTTCGCATATGCCGTGCAGTTAGCAATACACATTAACGCATCATAGACGACTACTACAATCCTCGGTTTCACTTTTGCCCCCCAGAGGGTGGTCCTCAGAGTCAGCCCGAGTCGCTGGGATCGATATTGTTCGGTGACCGAATATTCACGTCTCCATATGATGTATGTTTTTTTGTTCGCTGGATTAGCATATTGCAGATTCAACCACCTTTCTCAGATCAAAATGCTGGAGGCCAATGGTACTTGTCAAACGCTATGTCCCGCCGAAATACCAGGAGAAGACGCAAAATTCATCAATGAGCGAATTCGTGAGGATTATGCTTTAAACTGGCTGGTGGATGGTCTGCCGGCTGCTGAAATGAAGAGAGATATGAAATCTGGGGACCTCTTCTTTGATATGGGGTTTAACCTTGGCAATGATGACGCCGATGTCCCTTACCTAAACAACCACTATGAAATTGTTCTGAGGTAAAGTCATTAGCTTATCGCCTCTGAAATTCATTGTACACATGGCCTTAATCAGATATCACGAACCATCACCTGGAGTTTACCGCGTTGTCGGAGTCCTGGTGTGGCCAGTCAGGTACTGTGAAGTTTTTTTTGGACCTTTGCTTTTGCTTACATCTTCATTGCAGCCGCGGCGGGCCTCAGGGAGATGCAAGTACGCCGACCTGTGATATTGATGTTCCGCCATTGTATCTATCTGAAACCGAGGTCAATAACGTACGCTTTACCTACCGAGTAACTTGGAATGTGAGTCGTTTGTCCCTTGTATACGAACTGGTTTGACCGAGTATGACTAACACCCTCCATTCAGGAATCCGACACGCCATGGGTACGTTTAGCATGCAAGACACGTTGAACTTCGCTGATTATTTGTAGGCCACTCGATGGGACAACTACCTCCATATTTTTGATCCCCGGATACATTGGTTCAGTCTCATTAACTCAATTGTTATTGTCACCTTCCTTTGCCTAATGGTAGCCATGATTCTGTGGCGCACTGTCTCCAGAGATGTGAGTTTTTTCCTCATTACTGGCATATACTTCAAGCTCATATCCATGCAGATTTCGAGATACAATGCAATTGATCTTAGCGTGGGTGATGAATACTTGATGATACTCGTTGATCTGACGTCATACTAAATACAGGAAGATGTTCAAGAAGACTGGGGCTGGAAGCTCGTACACGGGGAAGTTTTCCGCAGCCCCAGTTACCCAATGGTGCTTTCCGTTATGGCAGGGAATGGTGCTCAGTTGTGTGCCATGTGCGGTGTTACCCTTGGTAGTTTCTTCAATTCCAGGCACCATTTACTGTCTAACCAACGTCCCAATAGTCTTTGCATTGCTGGGGTTCCTCTCCCCTTCTAACCGTGGTTCTCTTGCTACTGTCATGATGGTGTGCTGGACGCTTTTCGGAGGGTAAGTCATCTCTTCATACCGAAGGGCTCTGCTAATGTGAGATATCAGGATCGGAGGTTATTATTCGAGCAGAATATATGCATCGCTCGGTGGTGTCGATCGCAGAAAGAATGCGTTCCTTACAGCCTCTATTCTCCCAACGTGAGCCCTTTCCAATATGCTACTCTGATTCCTCATTGACTGTTTCATTTCTTTAGACTAGTATTCATGGTAATCTTCATGTTGAATTTTTTCCTTCTTGTTGCCGGCTCCTCAGGAGCCGTTCCGTTCTGTAAGTCAAAGCACTTATCTTGGAGCTCACCTGATTTCACCTGTACCAGCTACCATGCTCTTGATCGTTGCCCTCTGGTTTGGAATTTCCGCTCCGCTATCTACCATCGGATCCTACATCGGGTCAAGGCAAGGAGTACGTGTATATTGCATCTTCGACGTGGTTGAAATTCATTTAGTCTCAGGGTGTATCGCATCCTGTCAGAGTCAATCAGATACCTCGTCAGATCCCACCAGCTCCAAAATACCTTAGACCATGGGTGAGTCTTCCCTAACAACATGAACATGGATTCCAACCTAGTTGCAGGCCTCCACATTACTTGCAGGCATCCTGCCATTTGGTAAGACACAGCTCGTATATAATTTCTATTGTTCAACAGTAATTGACACGTCGTAGGTGCTGCATTCGTGGAACTATACTTTGTCATGTCTAGTCTCTTCGCATCTCGTGCCTACTATGCGTTTGGTTTCCTCGCGCTAACAGCAGGAGTCGTCTCACTCACCACCGGCACTGTGACAATCTTATTTACATACTTCAACCTCTGCGCTGAAGAGTATAGGTGCGTGGAATTGCCTTTATTTGTGCCTTGTCTTGATTCCCGTAGATGGCACTGGCGTGCCTTCTTGACTGGCGGTGGAAGTGCATTTTGGCTCTTTGCCTATGGGCTCTTCTACTGGATGTCCCGACTTTCACTGGACTCTTTTTCAAGCGTCGCGTTGTACCTTGGATATCTATTCTTGATATGTCTTTTCGACTTCCTTGTCACTGGTAAGGGCTGTCTCGGGATTATGACATTATGACAGTGAAACTCATCATTCAATTATCAAGGAACCATTGGATTCCTCGCATCTTACTGGGCTGTGCGGCGCTTGTATAGTGCAATCCGCGTGGACTGATGCAGCGAAGGCTCAGCTACATGTAATTAGACATGGACAATACAGGGCGATTCATTGATACTCTATACCAACCCCCGATGTCGCATCATCATTTTCAGGGAAAAAAAGACCTACATCTCATTCCTAATGCGTAAAGCTACCTGGGGCCTTATATGTATCTTCTCAGTGCTTCATCATGACCAGGCACAAAGTAAGTATGAAGCAATAGCATCCATCTACAAACTGCCTCGCGCATTTTGGCTATGACATCAGTGCTACTTGGATATCGCGCTTAGTCTTCCTGTCGCGTTGGAGGTGGAGTACGAACCGATGAATACGCTGGGCAGACAATCGAAGCCGAGACTCCGACTGTTTTCGTGCAGTAAACGAACACCTTGGTCCTTTGAGGTTCACTTCCAGTTGCCGATATGATCATAATAAGACAACATGATAACGTGGAGGTTGCGCTAGTGAGGGTTGGTGTGTAACCTGCGTGAGGACCGAACTAGCCTCCCCTAGCCAGACCTTTATAGACGAAGGAAGATAGTTAGCCTCCTACCACCTAGTACAAATTTTGGCGACTCACGATATGCCAGTGTGCGTGTTTATGTGCAGGGAAGGCTAACTTATCACCGATTTGTCCGTTAACTGCCAGCACACGGATGTTGAGTAATAATATGACAGAATGAGTAGAACTCGGAGGTAGAGACACATACCAAGTGAGCGGATTCCCTGCTAAATAAGTTTCCAAGGTATAGATACTGTTAAAATCGAACGATTATATGACGGAGCAGTATGCTCGAATGCAAGCTGCCTATCCCTTTATCGAAGGTAATCGTTCCTTCTATAGAATCTATACTAGGAGGCGCGTCAAAAATATTGCTCGTGGTCCCCCGAATCAATTTTGTCAGTAGGTCGCGTCACGCATCTTGCAAAACTCTCGGGATCCCGCCCAATTCGCATTGGAATAGAAGTATAGTTCGCTTGGTATAATATATGAGGAATTCAATGTAGTGCCAGAATCAAATGCTTGTCCTTTCCAGCGCGTAAAATTGCCACCTGTCCATCAATCAGGTGACTCCTCTCAAGCGTGAAGTATATGTCCGGCTGTGGTACATTGTTTAAATATAAACCGTTCCCTAGGGCAAGCTGCCGTGCTGCCGCTGAAAAAGCAGAGTTCAAAAGTAGTTCCAGTGGGACAAGAGAACAGCAGACGAACACTTCGACGACGTAAGTCCAAAGTTGGCAGCAAGATTGGGAAGCATTATGCCTAGCAACTCGTCCTCTGTACAGAAAACCAACCGGGGATCGTTAACAAGAGACTTCACAATATCTCGCGCATGCAATTCTGAGTAGTCTGTCCCAAAAAGGACGTTTGTGGCTACCCGTGCAGCCTCTAGGCCTTCCTCTGCAGGGCATATCAGAGTGCGCAAACGGAGAGCAGGTTGGCCCTTACTTCGATGTATCATCAGCGTTACTTCTTCAGCAAGAAGTTTCTGTGCCAATCGATGTCCAGGCTGACGTTCATGTTCTCGTACAACAGAGTCTATTTCTTCGACAGGAAGAAGAGTAAACATCTTCAGATATCTCTCAACATCAGCATCCATAGTACGAAGGAAGAACTGTCGACAGCACGTAAGTTGACGGGCCAGAAATAGATGGCTAGCATACCTGATAGAAGTCTAGATAGCTCGTGAGTTTTTCATCAAGCCAAACAGCGTTCCCCGCGCTCTTTCCAAACTTCTCTCCTTGCGAGGTTGTCAACAATGGAGTGGTCAATGCGAAGCCCCTCTCTTTGGTCCCAGCAGAGTCCCCCTCGGCTTTGTTTATGAGGTCGATGCCTGAAAGGATATTCCCCCACTGGTCTGATCCACCTACTTGAATGGTGCACCCCTTGGTGCGAAAAAGTTCGTAGAAGTCATACCCTTGGAGAAGCTGATAAGTAAACTCGGTGAACGTGATGCCGTTATGTGCGCTCATTCGCGTTTTTACACTACAGTGTCGTCAGTAAATGAAGTGCACAGAGGCAAAGCAACAGACCTATCCCTTGCCAGCATATGATTGACGCGGAAATGAATGCCTGTACTCCGCAAGAAATCAAGAAGATTCAAGTCCTTTAGCCAGTCTAAATTGTTGACGACCTGTAGTTGGGCAGACGTCGTTGGAGAGGGAACCTTATGGAGGGCATACTCTGCCGCGCGAGAAAAGAACTGCTGAATACCTTCCATGAGTGTGGCAGTATTAGATTCGATTTGAGCTTTTTCCGAAAGTGAACGTTCTGTCATTCGGCCAGATGGATCTCCAACAAGCGCTGTTGCTCCGCCTATCTGAGTACAGTCAGTTCATTTCCAACACAGAAAAGCCTAAGCTTACGAGTGCTAGCGTATTATGCCCTCTGAGTTGGAAATGGAAGAGGCAGAGAAGTGGGATAAGGTGACCCGCATGTAATGACTTTGCAGTTGGGTCTATCCCAGCATAGATGGTCCGTGAACCCCCTTGCAAATGTTGGATGAGATCATCCGGGCTGGATCATGTCATTAAATGCTCCTACTTTGTGAACATGGTGGTACTTGCTTACCGCGTCACATCCGCAATGAGTTGGCGGGCACTCAATTCTGACAAAAGATCTCGTCCTAAATGCAGATTTCTTGTCAGAGGAGTAACCCTCCATTTGAGAGGCGCTCGGTGAGCTGTTCTAAACCATTTACCAAGCATGTTCAGGCGGCCCGGAACAGGAAACCAAGCACAATGCAAAAGAGCGTTGAAAATCAACTCACGTGATCTAACATAGATCTAATTACCGGGAAGCTGGCGATGCATCTAAAGATAACGCGAATTCAAACATCCAACACCTATCCCCCATACTACTACTTACTCTCCAGGCGAGGTGACCTTTCGCCGTACCCAGTTCCACACCACCGTGAGTCGAGACTCGACAGAACTTGTCTTCGAATTATGCAGTTCGAAGTTATTGCAAAATGCCACACAACCCGAGCCCGAGTTTGCAGAATGAAGCTTTCGCGTGAGTAAGGTTTTCATCAGATAAGTGGAGTGTTTAAGCTGTTCACAGATGGTATCACGATGCTTCCGACATTTATGCCTGTAGCGACGCAGGCAGCAATCAAAGGCTTGACCCCACAACAGATTGAATCACTGGGAATCACGCTCATTTTGAACAACACATACCATTTGAATTTACGACCTGGGATCAAAGTCCTTGATGAAGCGGGAGGTGCTCATAAATTTCAAGGTTGGGATCGCAATATTCTCACTGTAAGCACCACTTCAAAATTTCGTCTGGCTCAAGCTTAACCTTTCGAAGGACAGCGGAGGTTTCCAGCTGGTCTCTCTGAGCAAGTTCACAAATATTACTGAGGAGGGCGCCTTGTTTGCTAGTCCATTCAATGGAGAGCCAACAATGCTGACGGTTGGTCTCAGATTTTACCACCGCTTCTGCTGTTGATAAACAGTGCAGCCCGAGGAAAGCATTTCTATACAGCACTCAATCGGGGCGGATATTATTATGCAACTGGATGATGTAGGTAAGGCCGATTATCATGACATGTCATTTCCGCAGAGTTTAATGCTAGGCCAGTTAGTAGTCTGACTGTCGGACCCCGAGTTGGCGAGGCCATGCACCGTTCCGTTCGATGGCTAGATCGTTGCATTCAACAGCATGAAAAGTCCGGTCGAAAAGACAAGCAGAACCTGTTTGCCATCGTTCAGGGAGGGTTGGACCCAACGTTACGAGATCAATGTCTTGATGCTATGATTGCGCGGAAGAACCAAGTTGCCGGGTATGCAATAGGTGGTCTCAGTGGAGGGGAAGAAAAGGGTAGGCTCCTTGCTAATCTGGTGGCTTCGACGAACTGATGTACCGCTTCAGACGTGTTTTGGAGGATGTAAGTTTGAATTTGGGCCGTCTGCTTGCAATTGACGTCGCATAGTATCAAGCAGTGTGCAGATCGGCTACCTTCAGATCGTGAGTACATCGGTTTATTCTCCGTGACCCCTGCAAGTTTCTGCGCAATTAGGGCCCCGCTACTCCATGGGCATCGGTTTTGCAGAAGGTACTTGAACCGCTTTCTCCTCACAAGCATACCTGATCGTCGATCTCAGATCTCTTGGTCTGCGTTGCGTTGGGTGTTGACATGGTAAGCGTGAGGTTGATAACATTAATACAAAGTTTGCCGACAGTCGTGGTTGTTCAGGCAGATTGTGTGTTCCCTACTCGAACTGCAAGATTTGGTGTGGCATTGACTTTCAAGGGACCCCTCAACCTTAGTACGCCTATTGTCGTGGATATTGCGGTGCACGCTCAAGGTTTGATACAGAGCTTGGAAAGCACACGAGGAGCATGGAACCTATAGATAAGAACTGTCCCTGTCCAACATGTGCAAGTGGCATGTCCCGAGCTATGCTACACCATGTCGTCACAATAGAGACAGCTGGTGCCCACGGTAATTCAGATGCTGCTTCTTGATTTACTTAGCTGATATCTTTGTCAATGCATAACAGCTGTCACAATTCACAACCTTGTTTTCCAGGCCCAGGTTATGGGCGGTGCAAGAGATGCGATCCTGGAAGGCCGATTTCCCGAGTACTTGAGATCATTCTTCCACAGTTACTTCGGTGATACAGGGTACCCCGAATGGTGTGTAAATGCTCTACGCAGCGTCGGGGTGGACCTGATGGAGGGTGCCAACGTGCCGTTAATTCAAGGTTCAGGAGCGAAATGGGAGTACCCGGATGCAGCTTGAAATGTCATACATATGCGCAGTGTAATGGAATAACAAACAGCGTAAAGATCAACTCTTTCGTTTGCGACTCGGCCGAGCGTTCTTAGCCTTCTTCCGTTCTGCAACCATCCTGCTTTTGCGTATCTGGTCGACTGTCTTGATCTCGTTCTTGACCCTGCCCACTGATTTCCCTGCGAAACGCCCACCACTTCTGATATTTCTTGCTTTACCAGAATCTTTCGGCTTTGCATTGCCTGCTTCCTTTGCGGTACTCTCTTCTTTCTTCTTGAGCTGTCTTGACTTGCGCTCGTAATCATTGTTGAGCTTGTCCAGCGGCTTAGCCTCTGTGACCTTGGTGTGTTTCCATCTCCTCCCACCGGGGCCGACCGTACCAGTGCCTCTTCTTTCCGCCTCGCGTTCTCCAATCTTTGGTAGAGACACTCTTGATTTCTTCTTCCAATCCTCAAACCGCCCACTCTTATAGGTAGCGGGTAAGCGAGTGCCATTCTCCGTTCGCAGAAGTTTCATGTTGTCGGCACCAATTCCGCCTCCTTTGATAAACTTCTTCTTTTTCTTGTCCCACGTCATTTTGTTCTGGTGACGTTGGCGTGTGCCAATAGTGTCCTCATCCCCTGCCAAGTCAAGGATGGCACCCTGAGCTTGGGCAGCAAAGGAAGAAGCCCCATCTGTGAGCGAGTAACTAGGAAAATATCTTCGTCAGTGCGTCCGATCAAGAGTAGATAAAATATACAGACCCTTTTTCGGTCATGGCGTCCTTTTGATAGTGAGACATATAATAATCCTCGTCACGGAAGTTAACGCTCTTTTTGTTGGGGATGTTGAAGACAGCCTGCTGGAAATCAGTATTGACACTTTCAAATTATGGGAAGACGGACCGCAATGTCTTCCTCGGCCGCCATTTCCACGTCACCATCGCCCACTTCGTCGAGGCCATCCTCACTATTTTGACCTACATCAACAACAGCAGAAGCGTTACTTGGCCCTGAGGTTCCCGCCCGCTCAACAGCCTTTGCAAGCGCCTTTCTCCGTTCTTTCATAAGTGCCGCATTAGCAGTCCCCGCCTTCCCACGAGTACCAACTTCGAACACCGTCTCAGCAGGCTTGAATGCGCTAACCGCGCGTACAATCGCGGCACGCTTTTCCTCCATTTCTCTCGTGTCCTCCTTTCCGTCATCACCGCCACGCATCAGAGTAAGGACAGGATGCACAACGCCTTCCTGTCCGCCACGTGAAAGCTCTTTTGCACGTCGATAGCTCGCCGCGCTGGCCTTTCCACGACTGCGCTCATACATGCCATGTCCACGTCCCATGACTGCACGTAGGGTTGGCAGCGTATTCTGTGACTCGTCCAGTGCTCGCGCATATTCGACCTCCGCATCCATTAGGTCTCGCGGAAATGGAGCGAATATCAACGATTGAGTATAAGGCTCTTCCGATGACGTAGCCGATGCAGGGAAGGACGACGGCAACGTGATTAGCGGCCGGCCAAGAAAGAGTTGTAGATCACATAGATACGGTAGCTCGCCATGACCAACGAAACTCCATGCCCATCCTTTTCTTCCAGCTCTAGCTGTGCGACCTACACGGTGAACAAATATCCTTGCACCGACTGGAAAGTCGTAGTTAACGACATGTTCGAGAACAGGTATATCGATACCACGGGCAGCAACGTCCGTAACGACCAATACATTGGTCTTGCGGGTCAAGAATTGACTCATTTGGAATGTCCGGACAGATTGAGTCAGTGAGCCGTAAAGAGCAGAGACTGCGTAGCCAGCTGTGGCGAGGAGGGCAGAGAGGTATTCAACGTGGTGTTTTGTAGCTGCGAATACGAGTGTCTGGTGAGGCGCGCTATGGGTTGGGTGTTTAGCCTTCGACTTCCCCTTCTTGGATTTAACTGGGGATTCGGAGTCATCATCCTTGGATGATTCGGTGCTTCCACAGGGAACTTTGATTACATCTCGGAGGAGAGCTAGTAGACATGCATCCTTTTCCGCTTGTTTGACAGAAAAAAATGCCATTCGTAGATCAGTACTGATTTTTGATTCTGCATCTAGTCGCACAAGTTTGGGGTCGCGCAGACCAGCTTTGGCGAACTCGACGAGCGATTTCGGGAGGGTTGCGGAAAAAAGAAGGGTCTGACGGGACGTGGGGAGGCGTGCAAGGATCTCTGTAAGTGCAGTGGAGAACCCAAGCTCGAAAAGACGGTCTGCCTCATCGAAAACAACATATTGCACAGATGACAAGGAAAGCGACATTTCAACAATCAGGTGGAGAAGACGGCCGGGAGTTGCGATAATACTAACCGGGAGAGAACATCATCAGAAAATATCAAATATCTGCATGAGCAAAACGGACATACATGTCCGGATTATTACTGATCATTTCGAATTGTTCATCCAATCCCTCTCCACCGACGATAAGACTCCAGCGCAAGCTTTCGCCCTTTCCATTTGAAGAATCCCCATCATCATCTCCCGCATGCTGCGCAGTATCGCCGGTCCAACCACGTACAAGTGCCTTGCCGACCTTAACAACTTGCAAGGCAAGCTCTCGTGCTGGTACGAGGATAATTGCTCGAGCTCCAAAGGTGTGCGCATGTCTGCCTCCAAGGCGCTGCACTAAAGGTACCATATATGCAAGAGTCTTTCCGGAGCCAGTCCGAGCCATTCCGACTAGATCCCGTGGTGGAGATGCAAGAAGGGTAGGAATAGATGCACGTTGGATAGGTGTGGGTGTGCGGTACCCCTGGAGGGTCAAGGACCGCAGAAGCGATGGATGGAGGCCTATGGAGTGGAGTCATTAGCATACCATCGTCATTGAATGAGAGCACATACCCATGCTTTGAAAGCTCCCCCCTCCGGTGTCACCCTTATTTTTCCCTTTGCTCTTAATCTTCTTCAACATCTCAGTGCCCCCTTTCACGTTCCGCTTCGTAATAGAATCGTGGATTAACTCCTCGATGTCATCATCATCATGTTCCGACTGATTTTCTGGATCATCCCGTCTGGGTCTCTTGCCTGTGAGAGTACTAGAGATGTCGACATCGAAGTCATCATCCGAAGCGATTGGAACTTCTAGGCAGTCTGAATGTGTATCCTGTTCTTCCTGAGCTATTCGTTTTCTTTTCTGTGATGCCATGGTTTGTGGAAGTCGACCCATAAGACGGGGAGAGGTTTCCACTAAAATTAGCACTGCCACATATGTGCCACGTGACTTTGTGCACCTTTCGGGTCTGTTTTTGTAGTTTGCGTAAAGTCACCTCCTGGCACTTCTTCTATCAAACATCACCCAATATCACCCTTCTTCATGATAAGGAAAATAAGATTATTTCCTCCTGTGATAGCTGTAGCGAGGCGGTACCATCTGCCTGGGCTGAACTTATTCAGTCACGCTGCGCTTTTGGTTTCATCGGCCCTTGAGGCAGTGATAACCGATCGTTACTACTCGACTTTTTGTCATCCATATCGCGGTAATATACGCTTTTAATATTGGGGTCGGGGACCACATGTTTTCTTGGAACCTTCCAGCATGGCTTTGCAAATTAGCAGCGGCCACAAGGGCTCTGTGTCAGTGGAGTTCGTACCATTCGGAAATCAAAAGGCCGCCCTGTGCGATGGCACTGCGATCGTATGGCCAAGTCGACAGTCATGAAACAAGTGGCTCGGTCATGAAACAACTAAGTGTTCAGCCGAATCATAGTTTTGTAAGTCCTGCGGGTCTCAGGAGGAGATTCGTAAAATAATTGAGCCTCAACATCATAAACAGTACTTAGTACAATCTAAGCTTAAAGTTAGTACCTGTGAGGACAATCTACAACGTTATCCTTCTTGTTTCTCAGCCTAGGCCTACCTAGGCTGCGAAGGGAGATTCTGCGGACAAACACCATCACAAGTTGCGATCTTTCGGTAAGTTAACGCCCCACGTTAACCGATGCTGACGCAAAACATAACACATGATGCGTGGCACTCATGCGGTCGCTGCGCAAGCAGTATATAAGCGAAGCTCACCAAACTGGACAACCCAGCCATCACCCTTTGTCTCCTTTTCAGTTTAACGATTCTTCACGATTCAAATCATGTCTATGAACACTACCCGTCTCTTTTCCTTCTTCCTCATGCTCCTTGCTCTTCTCTCATGCGCGTTCTCTGCCCCTGTTTCTCAAGTGGGTCGTGATGTCTGGGTGCCTGAAATCACATCCCCTACATCTGACTCTACATGGACTGTCGGAGGGACGTATTCCGTCACCTGGGATACCTCCTCTAAGCCTTCCCAAGTAACCAATCCTACTGGCAAGATCTACCTTCGCCAGGGCGATGCAACTCAATCCACTCCGATCGAGTCTGGGTTCGCACTTTCTGATGGTTCCGTTGAAGTCACGATTCCTGAGGACACCACTCCTGGATCGTGGATGATCGTATGTGAGTATCCCAACCCTCTTGCGGCGCAGCTCAGAAAGCTAACGGTACACTCAGTATTCGGCGACTCCGGAAACTGGAGCAGCGCATTCTCCATTAATGCAACCTGAGCTGCCCGCAATGTGTTCCCCATAACCTTGACAAGAATGAAATAATGAAATAAAGATCGGAAAGGAGGTGTACGTTTTCACGACGAGCTGGTGCTATGGACTCGGACAATAGGCATCTCATTGGACATCTTCAATTTGTGGACACTTTAATTCACTGGACTTCGTATTCACATACATTTGTTCATCACTTTTTCTTTCTCATGCCTTTGGACATCTTCGCCTTCAGGACACTTCATTTCTGCTGACTTTCGATTTGGATTACCTTTGTTGTAATTGTACTTCGTGTTTCTCATGTACGTTACGGCTCTGCTTCATCTCACCTCGTGTACATCTGCTGAAGCTTATAATGGCTTCTGTATCCTTACTAGTACTAGGGTCGATCTCATTCAGGTTTTTTCCAGTAGTTTCAAGTTCAGCTACGTAGCCTAGTATTTCGCTCTACTGTAGGACAAATAGTTGAATACTTGTCAAAGCTGCTACGGCGTCCGTTTCTTGCTAGAGGGTCAACATGAGGGAGACATCGTGCTGGTTACTTGCATAGGGGAGTTCACCCGCGGTGTCGCAGGGACCTGAGCAGGACAATTATGATTCGCGCAATTGCATGCTAGTGGACGATTTGAGCTAGACACGGCCTCATGACAGCTTAAAGTACTAAGCTAAAGTACTCCCTATCTGTG
Source organism: Rhizopogon vinicolor AM-OR11-026 (assembly GCA_001658105.1). NCBI lineage: Eukaryota > Fungi > Basidiomycota > Agaricomycetes > Boletales > Rhizopogonaceae > Rhizopogon > Rhizopogon vinicolor. The sequence continues at coordinate 12,895 of KV448228.1, read as the reverse complement.
AGTGAGCTAGAAGCCTGACTGATCGGGCCGGACCCGTAGTACCACTGCTTGATCCTATAAGACATGAGGCGACCGGTGAGTGTTCCCGGTGATCGATGGTCGTCTTCCAATTGTCTTCTTCCAATTGTCTTCTAGCGACTCGAAGGCTGGCTGCATTGGTGCAACACCTCACTCGGGCGTTGCCGATGTGCGAATTCAAAGTTTCTGCCAGTGCAATGGAATCGGCTGGGACTCGGGAATCATTATAATAATCAGCGCTCAACTGTAGTAAGTTACTTACATATATGCTCATCAAGCACATGTACTGCTGCTCTGAGGATGTAAGTTACCTTACTTGAGGTGATTTGAGCGTCTAAGTATTCGTCGATCCCCAATTCGCGAACCTACGTGAATCAAACCGCGACGACAGGTTCTCCGGACGATGTCTTGGTCACCGTCCACGCCATCATCTTCCCTCCCGGACGCCAGCGGTTCGCAACTGCTCTACGAATCTCTGCCATCACCTGAACCATTTGACTCACATTCTCACACGGGCCCAGGGGGTGCCGACCTTTCTCTCTCGGAGCTCTCAATATCAGATAAAGACACGGAAAAGTTTCACTTCCACGATAAACCACGATTCAGTCTACTCGCACCGCCTGCCTCTACATCACACTCATTCTCACCCGATCAAAGCGGGATAGAAGAAGATGACGAATATGAAGAAGAAGGAAACGAGGGGGACTCTGAAAATGCTGATTTGACAATGATCGGAAGGATTGCTGCTGCAAAGTCACGGGAAGACAAACTTCAGAGCGATCTCTTTATTCTCAAGAAGCTGAACGCGTCTTTTGCGCTTTTCAACGACGCGTTGCGCTCTACTCAGACTGCAACTGAGGTGTGTGTCTCACTGCTAAGCATTAAACAAGCCAATGATCATCATATCTTATTGTGTCTTTCATCTACCTGTGCAGCAAGTGGCAACTCAACTCGCACAGACAGACGCGCTTCTAAATAAATATGTTAATATGCTTGGAAAGTCGGAAGCTGTCGCAAAGTTGATTTTTGATGAACAATGGGAGGGTGCAGAGGCTGTAAGCTGTTCTCTTTTTGTCTATTTCCAAGCACTTCCCCGAGTGCCATAGTCGGCTGCGACGGCTTTCTCCTACCATGTTCTACATGAAATTTTGAAACTCGCATGACTAATGGCGCTCAATCCAAGGACGAGGAACTACTTCAGAAGGAGCGGCAGGAGGCTCTTGAACAGGCCCGAATGGAAAAAGAGCGCCTCGAGCAGGAAGAGGCTGAACGGAGGGAGGCTGAAGAGCGTGCTCGGCTGGCTGCGGAGGAAGCTGCTCGCCTTGAAGCAGAAGGGCGTATAGCTGCAGCTGCAAAGGCACCCCGTGGCCGCGGCACTGGCATGTCAAGTGGTGTCCGGGGCATCCGCGGGACGAGAGCAACGGCAACGTCAGCGGCTGCAAGAAGCACCAAAGGAATTCCTCGTGCAGGTATGAGAACGAGACGGCGGAGCTTTGATTTCATCCTGATTTTTTTATACCCAAATGACACCAGCCTCGACGAGTGCATCAGCAATCCCTCGCACTCGACCAGCTAGCGCCACGGGAAGCGTCGGAAACTTAAGCGGTGGAGCGAGATCCGGATCATCGGCAAGTAGAGGATCAGGCATATCGAGAGGCATACCTAGGAGAGGTTGAGCTCACTGTTTCTCTGTGTTGTGCGTGAATAGGATCAACAAGAGAACTCACGAACAACACTATTCTTACTCCGTTAGCACCACGCTAGGGTTAACGACCAGCCGGAGGATTGCCTTAGCACGAACTCGCCATCCGAGAATTCTCAGGGAGTAGGGGTGCGTCTAGGGCCAAGATAACACCACCCCTAATCAATAAGACGACTCGGAAGCCTAAGTAAGGCTTCTGCAGGAGTTACAACCCTCGGAAAATGCTCTAACTCAATTACCGAACTATAGTATTGATATTCATTTGCCCAGAAGTGACGTGATGCCCAATCATTTGACCTGCCTGTAATGACTCGAAAATTAGTCACGACTCACGACTCACAGGCCGAAACCTGCGTCGGTAGTCCCAGGGGTCGTGACCGTCATCTATCTCATAGCGATGATTCTTCCTCTCCTTTTGGTCCTTCATCAAGGGATCGATATTTTGAGTTGAAGATATGATGTCATATGATGCGCATCGCTTGGGAACACAATCGAGCCCATCGATGACAGTGAGAATGATAATGATAAACGTAAAGCCATGCGGCAAAGGCGAGTCACAAGACGTGAGAAAATCATGGTCGTTTCGCATCCGATCATACTATGGCATCAGTTCGTTGTTTCCGACCATCATCATCCTGCGAAATGTTAAACTTGCTCCTCTTCAGCTTCTGCCTTCTTGATCGAGCATAGGAAAAGATGTGTGCTTTCAAGTTTCAACGTTTTTCAGCCACGAATGGGTCACAAGAACATCAAGCCATCAGGGGTCAACGTAAAGTACAAGCCAAGATCTCAAACAAGACAGGACAATTCGTGTCCAACATCTATCTACATCAACATCCATCACATTTCTGTCAACAAGCTTTGACTGATCTTTGTGTCATGCTCGACTGATCATAAAGATGCTGCGATTCCTATCCCGCTCTGGTGAGCCCTGCATCTGAGGGGACGGCCGGCCGAATATCGACAGCCTAGTCAAATAATTTGATGAGCAACGGGCGGGTGAAAGTTCGCGGTTCAGCGAAAGCGAAATACCAGAGCGGCTACCTACTCGGACAGACCTGACGGAACCCTTGTCCCGCGTGCAAATGGAGAGCGAACATCCGACTCAGCAGCGTACCTCCTTGACGGAACCTGAGGACTGTAGGAAAGCCCTAAAAGAGAATGGACCCCTTGCCCACTTGAGGCATCGGAGACCCGCGCTACGGGTTCCAGTACGGTTGCTTTCCGGGGAGATGTCTTGCGAGCTGAGCTCACACTTGACAAAATGGGAGAGACTTCAGCATCGACGTAGTGCGATTGAGGGCGCACCCCGTCACTCCTTACTGTGGCGCTGGCGTGCATGCTTTCACATTGCCCGTGGGAGCAGCTATTCCCCGGGAGACAGCGTACGACAACAACACTGCATTGCTCAGGCCTGTCGACCATGTAGACTTCTTGAATATGGTTGGAATATTCTGAGAACGACTGTCGTTTGTTTGAGTGAAGACTACCGGATGCAGACAATATTTCAGTTGCGGTATCTGCAAGTGCTCTACTCTTCCCTTTATTGGCAACCCGGCGTCGTGGAAGAGAGGAAATTGAAGAATTTTCGTCATCTTCCAGATAATTGACCGATGGCAGACGATCTGATACAAGACGCGTTGTAGCGTCACAAGGGCTCGTTGATTCTGCATCCATCTGGGTATTGGCGGGCTGCTTTCTGCTCGCAGAAGATGCCTTTGGACGAGATTTCACATTTGCCGGATCAAATATCCTTGAAGGCGGACGCATGACACGAGGGTCTAAGTTCTGACCGTTACGGATCTCCTCGACAGTGGGATATCTCGCTCCCATCTCGAAAGACGCAGGAGCAGTCACTTGACGACGTAGAACTCGAGGAGAGGATGTTTCTTCTATGGACGTCATGGATGATGTACGGGAAGTTTCAACCTTTCTGATAGGAGCAGGGCGGAATTTTGGTGGCAAAGGCGAAGCTGTGTAAGAGGTATCTTCCACAGTGACTCGTGGCGACGATTTCCCGTGTGGCTGAAAGAGAGGACTATCTTCTAGCTCCACATATTGAGTCACCCCAGTTGGAGGTGACGGTGGCAACGTCTGGCTTGGGGAGTGCAGCAAGGACATCTCATACAGTGAATCGTGGGACTGCATAGTGCGAGCACGAACCCAACCCATCCGCCGGCTTGGAGTGACCGGTTGGAAAAGGTCATCGTCCAGTCCATTATCAAATTCCTCTGGGCTCGACGACCGGTGCTTGGTTCTCCTGGCAGAAGCTGATGCACCTTTATTTCCTTGTATGACTTCCACTTCACCCCTTTGCAAGGCTCCGCGGTACGCACGATCGGCTTCCTCGTACGTCTCAAAGCCTTCAAAAACAGCTTCTGGGATGTTTTTGGTTCTTCCCTTACATTCAATCCTGACAGAAAAGCACATTAGCATCACAAAGTAAGTCACTTTGAGAAGACAAGGACGATATCTCTGTGAGATATTGACTTGCGCCAACATGTTGGATTTGCGAGAATAGAATAGGGATGAACATACCAAGTATCACATATACCTGTTTCCCGGCCCACAACCACAACATAAAATTTCTTTCCCATTATATTGACAAAATACTGAGACCTCAGATATTAGAGAGATGAACGTGACAACTGGAGAGCGAGCAGGAGGTTCGGTTTTGCTTGCGTCAATATTGATCACGACCGCGCGACACGGTGGCAATAATATTAGAAAGATAAGTATTATAATAAGTATTTGGTCGAAGGTAAAATAAATAGATAAATATTAATGCGAGTGCTACGTAGGCATGCAGGAAATTCCAGAATGCTAGATTTTCTGCCAAGCCTTCAAGATCGAAAAGATAAAAGTCTCAACTTAGACTATTGTCCACCACACTTGCCGGTCATGCATTAGTAAATCGGTTTAAACCATAACAAATCATCTTCCATTTATTTGGTTTGCGTACGGGACCTACGGGATGCCAGTTTTCAGTCCAGGAAAAGCGTGCCATCATTTCAAGAGCGCTGATGAGTGGCGTTTGTGATGGTGAAAGTGTCGTTAAGACCCAGACCTAGCGCAGCATCACCATTGACGTCGAGGACCTGCGGTGGAGGCGTGTTAGGCTTGTCACACAGGTTATAGTCCGCAGGCTTGGCTCCAGAACTGGCTAATAGAGATATTGGTTAGACTGAAAACCACATCACATCCGAAACACTCAACAAGAAAGATTGGTAGTGTGAACGAGCGTCACGCTGTGAATTAACTGAACTTCCCGAGTTTGATTTTCCGAAGGACATTACATCTTTATCCACCTCGCATCTCCGTTGTTTCCAAGTTGTTCAACAGTCTAAGGACGCCAGGGTCATTAGATTAACAAGTAAGTACCGAATCTATATCTGAACCACTGCATAGCAACCGCAGAAAATTGAACATGAACATCATACGGCAATGTACCCTCCACGGCTAGATCGTCGTGGTCGCACTGACGAACATAGGTGAGATACAACGTCTTGCAGCATATATGGCACTTCGCGCCAAAAGTCTCGATGTCTACGCAGGTTCTTAGGCTGTACTTCCGTAAAATAATCGTGATGTACTCACGGTATAAGATCCACGCCGCGGGCACCATATGTTGAATAATTGTAGTATGCACCTAGTGCGAGATATGCTGCGAACGCTAGAAGCAAGCTGGAAAATCAGGTGTCAGCCGTGATACTCATACTCAGGCTGTACCACTCACACGAGGAAAAAGAATCCAAGCCCACTGCCCACACTCTCCGTCGGTTTCTCGTCACTATTGCCGCCGCCGCCACCACTACCACCACCTGTCTTGTCATCCTCCGGTTGGTCAGTCGTTGATACACATCCTGAGGGTGTGCTCCATTGGACATGCACTTCGCCGTTGTCATATGAGATAAATTCGGGGTCCGTAGTGCCCTCGGCGCACAATAGAGAGAACTTGAGGGACTGGGGTATTGGATCTTCGGCGGAGATGGGGTATGAGGGTCCTTTAAATATCAAAGACAGACCACTCGGTGCTATCACATTTGTTCAGTAGGCGTAACCAGATAGATGCTCCACGCACAGGAAAGCGGCATAGTTTCTGGGTCAAGGGACGACTCCGCAACGGGTATGACAGCTATCACCCTGTCTTCCCCGTCCTTCTGGTTCGTCTTCGTCAAGCATGCCCTTGCCGAAGACGGGCACTATATTAACATTTAAAATAATTGGTACCATGGATTGAACGGTGAACTCACCTGGTCCCCTTCTGGTACATCCTTCAAACTTGGCAAGTCCCCACATAGATTAAATCTGAGCTTATCCACCATGGTTGTAGGAGGTGTATCTCTTGTTCTCTGCACTTCCTGCTCGCCGCCCAACGCTGTCAGGTCCCAGCTCTGCTCTCCAAGCGTCACAAGGCATGAGAAGTCTTCAGCCGTTACATTAACTGCGGAAGACAATAACAGAAGTAAGGCGAGAAGATTTAGGGGCAATGGCCTGGATTTGATGTACCGGAGAATCATAGCGGATGTTGCAGCGTTTCAAGTGGACAGTGACGAAGGGCGTTGGCAGAACGGGCGAAGGTAAGTATTCAGATTACGTAAGACACGCGTGCGCGTTCTATGTGTTTTGGGAAACCTGAGCTACATCAGCCACCATCCGTTGAACACGCAAGTTCGCAGGAAATCGAGCATGGCAGGATTAGAGCAGCTCCTGCATTTGATATACCATGAGAGGCAGCAGGAAGGATCGAATCTTTGTGCGCAACATGCGCTCAATTCGCTGCTGCGTATGTGCCCCGACCCTATTCGCTAGATACAGGTGCTCACTGACTTGTGTTTGCCATTCCCAGAGGGAAACTATGTTGGTGTCCACCAATCATTGCAATCATGTACTCACTTGCATGATCGATACAGTTCACAGCGCCCGATCTCTCTGAATTCGCTCGGAGGATGGATGCTCTGGAGCAGTCATCACGTTATGACGATGCCACTCGAGGAAATACTAGTACCAACATGGATGACACAGGTAGTTTTTGCGAGTTCACAACTACATGAAACGCTAATGACTCCTCAGGATTTTTCTCTGTGCAGGTATTAGAGGAAGCACTCAATATCTGGGAACTCAGGTTTGTCAAAATGGCGTTCCATCGCTGGTGTAGCACCTTATACGATCTCCATTTTAGCTTGGTTCGCTGGCGCTCCGAAGCTATGAAGCCATATCAGAACGAGCCACAGTACGTCACCATGAATTCTCATCTGTTCCCAACCTGTCCCTCATCATATTGTCATCCCCTAGTAATCAAACCGCATTTGTACTCAACCATAACCAGCACTGGTACACATTGCGACGATTTGGAAATCTCTCTAATCCAGGTGATGGTCATTGGTTCAACCTTGACTCCACGAAGCGTCAGCCACAATGGATCAGCAAACTCTACCTTGGCATGTTCTTGCAACAAGCTGAGAGTGACGGGTATTCCGTCTTCACAGTCACGAAGATTGATCCGGAGGCACGCTCTCAACTTCCCCATATAGACGCAGATGATATCGCATCCACTCTTCCTGATCCTACTTCAGCTCCATCAGTAACCCGCGATGACGTTGAGCCTGGTTTCGAGAATGAAGATATGGAGCTGCAAGCAGCCTTACAGGCATCATTGGAGACTGGAGAAATCGGTGGCCCATCAACCACGCCGAGTTCCTACCATCCCGCACCAGCTAGTATTTTTGCGTCTGATATGCGCGGATCGAGTTCATCGCATTTACCTGGAAGAACTGGCCTTGGGATGCCAGGCATTCCACCAAATCAAGATCCGTACGGAAACGCTGACGTTGACCCAATTGTTGCTTCTATGGAGCGTGATCGTATAGTCATGGAGCGCATGCGACGTGAGCAAGAGTTTGGGTTTAGACAGCAGTACCAGGAGGAGGTTGCACGGTTTAGAAATCAGCAGCCGCCTCGTGGGGCACAAGATCATAGGAATGAAGACGAATATTTCCATCGTGCAATTACGGAGTCACTGGCAGAGCGGCAGGCCAGCGGAAGCCTAGAAGACGACGATTCTGAAGACGCTGAGTATGCGACTCCTCCAGAAGCATCCTTCTCTAGCACTAGGCAGCTGAGTCGGGTTTATGATGACGATGATGCCGACTTCCAGGCTGCCCTGAGGGCATCATTGGAGAGTGCACCTCCTGAATTTTCCCATCTTCCAGTGCAGCAACCACTTCAGACACGGCAACCACCTTCGCCTCATATCTCAACAACTTCAGAGGAACGCGAAATAGACAACCAGTCGGAGGCGGACACTAGCACAATCGCTTCAGAAACTGCGCCTTCAGAAGAAAAGTTAAGCATGGAGGAAATGCGTAGGAGAAGGCTTGCAAGATTCGGTGGTTGACGAGATGCTTGTATTGTCAACTACAGCCAATAATATTCATACAACCAGGAAATTCTTGCGTGTGTGGAATCCGCAAATCGCCGTTGAACATAGTATACAGTACGAGTTCATTCTCAAAACGCGATTCAACTACTGCCTGTTCCCGCCCCCTAGGCCCATGGCGTTCTTTGCCTTGTCCGTCAGAGATTCCTACGAGGTTTCCTTAGTCACACATAAAGCAAGCTGACTGGCAGACATCAACGCACCTGATCTTGGTTGGAGTTTCCGCTCAAGGTGTCACCGGCGCGCTGGGTGGTGGATTTCTGGCTCTGAAAGACAGTCAGCCTTACTCGTGATCTTGGGCATGTCACTACTAACCTGTGGCTGTACAGTGGAGGCGGCAGAATCAGACATTCCTTTAACCTTGTCGGAAGCTTGCTCTGTCATTGACTTCTGAGAGTCGGGCTAAGAAAGGTGTCAAGCAAAATCTTATAATCAAGGAAATTCATCCAGACCTTCACAGAGGAAGCGGTCTTGTCGGTCATAGATTGACGTCCAGTGTCAGCCATAATGATGATGATGTGGTTGTTGTTATGGGTTGTAAGAATGCGAGAAGATGCTATTAGACGGAGGGAACCCTCTAGTCTTTATACCTTTCGTTGAGGAGGTGACGCGGGTGATGACGCGCATCCAATTGTTTATGGAGTGACCTGTTTTAGCAAGTGTTTAGGAATGACGCGCAAATCTGCACGGTGACGCCTCATCAGAGTCATTGTGGTCCTGACTACGATGCAGGAATTCTAGCCCTCGTGTTTAGTGTCAATATATTAAGCACAACACTCACTCGCCTGCTTCTGATCATGGTACCTTCCCTGACCATCTGCTGTGAGACAAATTTTTCATGTCGACTAGACTCGTGATTCGTAAAATAGATTGGAATCATGAAGGGTAGAAAGACGCTTAATTAGTGAATAATGAGAGTGCCTTTGTCCAATACACCAGCGAGGAAGGGAGAGCCTGAGTGAAGTTGAGACACCAATCTTTCATGTTACTTGACATTGATTTGTCCAGCTAGGTCCAGCTTCGTAATGCACATACTGCACCAAGTACCTACTACATCAAAGCGCCTTGATTGGAGAGTCCGATCTTTCTCATGTTTCGTTGTGTGAAAGGCTAGTAGTCTTGCAACGACTCCCTGGTCGAGGATGGCTTTAGTACTGGAACAAGCAGATTAAAAATACAGATCTGTGCCAGTCCAGCATACAACCTGCTGTTGCGCGGTAACAGAACGCTCATGGGACATAAGTCCTTGAGTGTGAAGACTCGGACAAGTGGTCACGAGTTTAAGTTATCGCGGAGCATCCAGGACTCAGGAGTCAGGAGCGCCTCGTTCGTCCGATGGGATACGCCGAGCTTGTGGTTAAACCGTGCGGATGGCACCTATGACACGTTGAGAGTCCCTGGAACAGTCTTCCCTAGTCCTCCACAGTCTCAGACACGGTGCCTTCAGTAGGTTGAATACATATGTTGTAAGGGGCAACCAGGAGAACCCCATGCGGTTCCCACTGCCAACCCGCGAAGGCACCTTCTACTGTTGTACAACCTTGCATCCATGTCTTCAAATTATATGGTTGTCATATAGTAAGCTCCGGGTCTCCAAGCAATCGTAGCGGTGGCGAAGACGAGATCGGTGGTATAAGTGTATAAAAGAACTCGCAATACATACAAATCAGTGAAATATGAGTGTCAAGGTGAAGGGTCATAGCAAATGGTCAGTAGTCGTACTAGTAGGCTCCATAAGATCGTGCCCATGCGCCCCAAGCTCATGGTGCCGCCGCCGTGCAATTCGTAAATAGCGAGAAAAGCGATTCTGTTGGATCGAAGGTGCTTGACTGAAGCGCCGATTAGGAGGAGAAAGGGAATCATGGTCACCCGCGTCCCGTGATAACATTGCCTCAAGAGCGTGGAAGTCTGTCATGAGTCAGCATACTGTACACGGAGTTTACGGAGGTAAATGTTACCTTGTCGACATAATGGGCAAGAGCCCGAAAGTTCTAAAAGCCAGGGATCAACACATGCCTGGTGGAAACGATGTTTGCCTTCGCAAGGCAACACTCTTAACTCATCCCCCTCCTGAAAGTCAACAATGCATATAGGACACGTCTCACGGCCAATTGCCTCTGGCATCAGAGGATCATCCTGTGCTGCAACGGGTGACGCTTCGGAAGTAGAAGACTGTCGTGGAGGCTTCACCCGAGGTACAACTCGTGCATCGCGATACACACTCTGCCGTTCATGTGCACCTGCTGTTTCACCCGTGGCAGGCATGTGTGTTTCACTAGTCTCTCCCACTCGTTGTGATGGGTGCTGTACTGCTTGCCTTGAGGTGGTGCCGAACAGCTCCAGTGCATCACCTGGCTGCTGCGCAGATCGATTGGCGTCCACCGAAAGCGATTCAACGTCCTTGTGTCCTGCATTAGTGGGATCCCCCCGGTCATCCTGCACAGCACCAAACTTCACGATTGGGAACGTGTCCAAAATGGCCCGTCCAAGACCTCTGGCTCGACTTTGACTTCCGCCAGGGATGTCACCGTTTGCCATTCGAGGACCGTATCTCTCGGGGTGGCGAATTGCCCGAATTGCCTAGGTAACTATGAGATCAATGAGAATCAATAGCTGCAAAAGACAGCATACTCCTGAGATGATGACGGCGCAGAATAACGCAGAAACGCAGCCGGTGATAACATACAGGATGATCCTGTAATCTCTTTCAGTCAGGTAAATGAAAGAAAGTATCAAACCATTCTCACATAGCCAAACCCGTCTGTGTTGTACTATCTTGATTCGCAGACGAACTGGTGGAACCGTTGTTGTCACCTCCCGTTGAGTCAGCTACTGTCGCATTCCAGGCCTGCAACGTTGCAATTAAATAGCCAGGAGCGGTAGGATAACCTAACGCTAGGGACCTGCTGATAATTGTTTCGGATGCGTTCAAGGTGGTTGCATTGAAGTCTCCATAGATGGACAGATTAGTGGTTCCAACTTGCCCGAACTCGTAATCAATGATTCTAGGGGGCTATGAGCCATAGATATAAGCATAACACAATCAAACTCACTTTGAGACCGATTGTGACTGAGTTGCGAATATATCGAAGACTTGGTCAAAATTAGCGGGATTAGCGTACTCTGGGTTGATGGCGCAAGTTTCGGAATAAAGAGAATACAGCAGCTGTAAGAAAGTTGCCTCTGTAATTGTCGACATACGGGTAACTGAACGTTCTTACAGCAGACTGAGCACCTCTGTCACTCGCCATCGTAAATATGTCTACGTCTTCAGAGAAGTTTGTTGCGTTAGCATCGCATGACACGAGAGCTATCCATGGGGTGGTCGCTGTTGTAAACGTCCGTATGAGCATCCTTACCGAGTTGACAGATGATTCACGCTCACTTGTCTGGGACCCTGCTAAACTCTCTGTGAAGTGCACCAGTGCCCCCTGCTCAAGAATAAGATATAAAGTCAGCTTATGCCAATAACTACGCACTGTAGTGGTGCCGTTGCTATTAGCGCCCACAAGCTGGTAGGACACGAACTCCCAGTCCGAACTAGCAAATGAATGATTGACACGAAATGGATCAGAAAATGGACACAGAAGGAGAAGGGGATCTCACCCGTTCGAGAACCACTGAAGATGTAATCTCGATGCATTCGTGCTGTTTCCGAGTTGGCTAGTGTCGTTGGATGGCTGCGCCGGTATGTACCCGTACACTGAGCCTAACAGGCTCGAGAAGACTGATAGGAGGATGGCCTCGAGCAGAATTACATGAAACAACATGATAGCTAGTGAACATGGACTTCAGAGACCGTCGGCCTCCTCGATGTTGAGCCACGCTTGGACAGCGCGATGTAGCCTCATAATCTTGTTCCCAATTTAGTTACACTGCACCCAATACGTCATTTTTCTATACTTACACAACACTCATAGCATCAGTTACAGTAATTTTCAAACTTCTCGAACAACCTCTTTGAGGGATTCCACAAATATCTGACAGCCTTTCTGCAAATCTCCCTGCGAGATATTCAGAGGTGGGATGAACCTGATGACTTCATATACCGAAGTCGTGAGAATCAGAAGGCCCTTCTCCATGCAGCGTTTCGCCACGCGGCTTGCGAGGTTCTTCGGCGCCGATGAAACTAGCGCGGGATCTCCTGGAGGGTATGATGGCGATGCAAACTCAACAGCGACCATCAAGCCCTGACCCCGGATATCGACGATCACACTTCCTACTTCGGGGTCCTCACGGAGGACCTTTAACGCTGATAAAAGTTCGCTCGAACTGGAAACTATGAGATCAACGAGTCCTGTATTGCTTATAAAAGGATCTCACCGAGCAAAAACATTGTCGAGCACCTTCTCTTCACGGAAAGCATTAGTGACAGCCACAGCGGCGGCACATGATACAGCATTGCCTGCGTATGTACCTCCCTATAAATTGAAACGCGCAATCAGCGGGAGGGCAAACACAAGCCAGTAGTAATGGACTGACCATAGAACCTGGTATCAACTTATCCGTAAGGTCCTTCCTACTGACTACGCCACTCAACGGGAACCCATTGGCAAGACCCTACAGCCAATCAATCAGGTATGACACAACCTAAAAATTCCAACAATTCACTGTACCTTTGCGATTGCCATAATATCGGGTCGGACACCACTATATTCAATGTTGAAGTACTTGCCAGTCCTACCGAACCCACTCTGTACTTCATCGACAATAAGGAGAATGCCATGTTTGTCGCA
>KV448227.1:0-68283 GCA_001658105.1 Rhizopogon vinicolor AM-OR11-026 | reverse complement strand
GTAGCGGAAGCGGCCACAAGGGGCAGGTAGCGGAAGCGGCCACAAGGGGCAGGTAGCGGAAGCGGCCACAAGGGGCAGGTAGCGGAAGCGGCCACGGGGTGCAGGTAGCAGAAGAACCCACGAGGGGCAGGTAGTGGAAGCACCCGTGAAGGGCAGGTAACGGAAGTAGCCACAAAGGACAGGTAGTGGAAGCAGGAGGAAGCGGCGGTGAAAGCAGGATGGTCCCACTCTTGAAATCATTGGTCTTGGGCTTCTTCTTTTCCATCTCGAGGGCCTCAGCTTCAGCCTCTTGCTCTAAGTGGAGGCGTTCTTGCTCTAGTAACTTGTGTTGTGCTTGGGCTGCGTCGGCCGCTAAACGGGCGTCTTCTTCAACTTACCTTGTCCAAGTTAGTACTCTGAGGTCATGGTCTTGCCAAGCAGTGGCGAGCTCGGTGGCAACTTCGTTATGCGTTGACTGCGTGTCTCCGATGATTCGGACCCTGAGGCCTTCAAAGGCTACAGAAGCGCAGTCACCATGAGTAGAGGAGGAATGTAGAATGGATGATAATTCAGAAGGGGTGAGAAAAGAAAGGAAAGAGCCCAACGATACTTGCCTCGACGAGCGTGGGGGAGCGGAAAGAAGAGACGCTGCCAGCGTCTACCGCTCGCTCAAAGACTCTAATTCTCTGCTCGTGCCTCGCTACGTAATAAGAGTGGCAAAACGTTATAAAAACCTCTTAGTCTTATTACGTAACTTTGCTTTATCCTCGCTTCGCAAGATGCTTGTCTGCAGCGCCTGACTACCCAACCTAGTCATGTGATAAGCAGTACTTTGGCAACAGCGAGCTCGCGTATTTTTTGTCTTTTCCAGAGAACATGGAGAACATAGATCAAACTCCTGTGCTGATTCTGAATTGTCCTCTTCCTCTTTAGGTCATCCTAGAGATTAAGCTGTTTGGACAATATGAGACACCGGGAGCCTGAGGTTGCCTTGTGACTTGGTTGGGATGTGAGCTGGAACGTGAACGTGCAGCGCGCCGGTGCTATCACCAATATCTGTCTTTGTGTACTCTCTGGGGATGATAGAGCCACTGAATCCGGGGGAGCTCGGTAATACCGAGTTTGTGGCATCAATGCAATAGTTGTGCTTAAGTAGAGGCTTTTTTATGCACCGGTGACCGGACTCGAACATACAGAATAGGACATCTACATGTACTATTGACATTAGGTTAGCCTAGAGAGACGAATGGGATTTCTTAAATAAATAAATAAAAAAGTAGAGGTTTCTTAACTCCAAGTCTCGATATTCGACGAGAATGTCCCACATATCATATCTGCAGTTCTGAACGGCTCGGAGCCGAATGAGATCTCCAAGTAGCGTGCATACTGTTATATCGTAGTGAACCATGATCTGAGTCTGTTACTCGAGAAGGGTGAAGACTCACTTGGAGATACTAACACTTCAGCGATGACGTCTAATACTCATATGCTGTGAAGGTTCGACGCGTCTTTGAAAGAGCCTCGATTTCACCACCGTAGATCAACAATAAGCTTTACGTGCTATTTAACGGTGTCAAGAATGTCAATTTGGTTCAGAGACCTGGACGGGGTAAAGTTATTATAGCAGAAAATTTGAATCGGGGAACTCAGCGTTGAACATGAGTTACAAGAGGACATCCCAGACCAGGATGATTGGTATGGCTATGGTCACCAGTCGCTCAGCGCTTGAGCTGCAGTTACCCGTTAATGCCGGCACTTCAGGTTGCCGCCGAGCCTTGTCAGCTTCCGCCATTTGTGGTTCAAGTCCTTGGAATCTGTCGTGAATTCCAACAACTCCTACCATCAGCCGTTAGTGTGAGGAAGGTGGAAATACACGGTCAGGCATTGTCACTTAACCACCCCGCACCAAAAACGCCTCCGCCTGAGACGTCCACGACGCCTAATGTGCACAGAAGTTGGCTCCGTGATCTCGAGAAGTTTCGCAATCAGTCCACTGATACAACATTATGATTGATTCAGTGGTGAATAGTACTAGCAAAGAGACAGTGAAGGCGCACGAGGATACATGAAAGTTGAACTGCTGTTGCAGGTCTCATCTAATAGCCTCGGCACCTCGGAAATCGTTGTTTGATCTCCCGGACACGCTATTTAATAGACTCGAGAGTATGTCGCTGTCGCCGGGTGCATTTCCAGTTCCACCTGTTTCACACACGTCAAAAGGTGATTACACTGACACAACTTGTTGATTAGTTTACTTGAACAAGTGAGCATAAGTAAGATACTGACCAGAGACCATATTATTCCTGGTCATAGTGACCTTCCAGGTAATGTACAATGTCGACATCACTCATCCCGAGTGTGAAATAGAAATAAAACTGAGCCAGTTCTTGTATTTTATTGGCGGGGGCTATACTCGCTGGATCAGTGAGACTGATGAGACAGGTTCCAAACTCACGACGTGGCTTATGCTGGTCGATGAGTCGACGATGGTGTCCTCACTGGAGGACGCCGGGACGGACGACTCCGACACGCGCCTTTTGGGCTCTGCTGTGCACAGTTCACTGGCAATACTATACCATCGGACTATTTGGACTCATAATTCGAGTAGCAATATGTTCAAGCAGTGGTTGGCCAACTTGGAGGTCTGACAGGAAAAGCCAAACAAAGATCCTTAGCGAAGTTGATCACTCCCGTTTTCCATATTATGGAAATTTTCGGCTTCCTCCGAAGTGCCAGCTAGTCCTGTGTGGTGAACCTACCTGTGTACCATCTTGGATCGCTTCACTCATACTTACTTGCTGAACTCGATGACATGGGTAGATGTCACTGTTAATGAACAGATCCATGACGTATCCGTTCACATCGTTCATATCCTTCGCCGTTACACTCTCATATATGGCAACTCAGATGGATTGATAAAGAGGTCCTAGGCACTATGTTAAGTGCCAGCCTGTACATCTGGTATGTGCCTCTCAATGTCAAGCTATACTTGAAGTGAAACGACCGAGCGTGCCGTCCTCCCAGGTGCTTTAACTTACTGTACCGTGCACCTTCTTGCCCTCTGCCAGTGTTCCTCATCCTTATCTCTAACCGGACCTTGCGACTCAGTCCCGCTTCGTCACACCCGAGAAACCCCGTATTATGCACTTCACGTAACTCGCCCAATTCCGAAGGCATTCAAGCCGACACTGCATCACGGTAAGACAATTATGACAAATAACTTTATCGTGACGATCTCCAACGTCCATTATTATGTATTGTTTGATTTCTTTCGTAGACGTCTCTGAAACGCTGTGTTCCTAAGTTGATTCTGGTGGACATTCCTCAGGTCTGGTTTGGCACTCATTACCTGACACAGATTTTAGGAATGTCGATCATCCCACTGGTGAACAAAGGCGACGACCCTCTTGCTCTATGTCGACGAGTTCCAGCCCCACAAGCCTGTGGATTCGGACCGGCACCCGTTTTTGGTTTGAACAGCGCCACCAGTGACTGCAGATGTCCATGTATGCGCTTCGTAAATCATCAGAAACACATCATCCATTCTAGGTTGGGGCATTGTGCCAATCTAACATCTTAAACCGTGATTGCCTGCAGGAAGCAGTACACGAGCACCGACTAATTGGCTAGAATTCAGGCAGCAGGGCGTTTCCACATCAGATGCTTCTCCATTATCCTTCACCCTTCGTTAGGTCTCTTCTGGTGGTGGTTTGGTCGCCTCAGTCTGCACATGCTAGAGTTAAGTATACACCAGAGTGTTGTGCCCGTTTTAGGGCGCTGCGGTAGCTGCGAAGCGATTGGAATACTGCTTATCTATCACCATTTCGGAAGAGATTGTGCTAGCATGTTCCTGAGCTGTGAACATGAAGTCATCTCGAGGACTGCAGCGATATAAATATTATAACCAGTCTTAATCGCTACCTTGGCGGTAATAGATCAGCGAATTGACTGGAGACAAGAGAGGACATTGATATTGATTCGTTGGCGCCAGTATTACAGTTATCTACAAACTTGGCAATGTATTATAAAGTACTCTAGGAATAGTTTCAGCCCGCGCCATGAGAATGTTCACTTCAGAGCGCTCAAAGGGACAGCCTTGTAGATATTATGGCTGTCCGATCGATCAATCATGATGAGAATTGACAATATTAACCCATTCACGTGGTCTTTCCAAGCTCCCATTGCCTTTCGGCATCAGTAACGTTCCCCCGGAGGTACAAAAAGCTATTCTGGAGCAGTGTGTAGAGTTCTGTAGCTTCGGTAGGGAGTTGATGTATTGAACTGACAAATAGAAAGAAATATGAGCTCTTAGATCAGCAATACAGTTTTCCTTGGCCTTGGCCTTTTCTCTGCCCCAGGAGCTGCCAGACGGGTACTACAGGGGTTCCATCTGTTCACAAACCTACCGGTACCTGTTGTTTGAGCCCCTGACCCTGGCTAACAAAAAAAACTTCCGGAGGGATGATGCGGGGAAGCCGTGAAGGCGATACAGGCTCCTTCCCACCCGCGAGGTTTCAAGCTCAAGTTGAGATTCAGTGATTTTGAATTTTGATCTGAGTGGTTCGTGACAGATGTGACTGGACTTTATTTTTCCTTCTCACGGTTGCGCCTTATATGCGGCACTGTTAATATCATTGGACTCGCAACGGTGCCCATCATGATTTTCAAACCACTTATCGTCGTTGCAGCAGCAGTTCTGACTGCTAGTGCCCAATCAGCGACCTCATCCAGTGCTATTGCTATTCCAACCGGAATTTCAGCCTGCATCCTTTCATGCTCGTCCGTAGCAACCGCGGCGTCAGGCTGCAGCTAGTAAGTTGCCTCTTGCTTTCAAATAGCACTTCAACTCATAGAACTCTCTTTCATCAGTACTGACCTTTCTTGCGTTTGCACGTCCACTTCATTCCAGAGTACGGCTTTGGCCTGCTTGCAAGCTAATTGCACTGCCACCGATGTCGCTACGGCTCAACAGCTCCAGCAAGCTGAGTGTGCAACGGGTACTCCATTTCTCTACTAAATGTGAACTGGGGTTGCTGACGAGACCACTATCCAGTTTCGAGCTCCTCCGTCGGGACTTCGACGGCGACATCTGCAACCTCGTCTGCTACCTCTTCTGGTGCTGCCGCAGGGCTTGCACAATCGCTTGCTCTTGACGGTGCATTTGGTGGGCTTGTTGCCCTGGCTGGTTCATTTATCGGAGCAGCACTCCTCCTTTGAGTTAATTGATAAGATTGGATAGACTGCAGAACGACTGGTCGGACATTTTCTGTGGACTTGTTACATACCTATTATTCGCTTGCTCTTGAGTGCCAAGTGTATATTCCTATGGAGCCCATCAGACGTCTCCATGATATATTGACACCCTACGACACCGCTATTGACATAATCTAAAATCAATTTCGAGACAGATGATCGGAAACCTCTTCGAAAGCCTAAAGGGCGCGTGAAAATTTGAAATCCGAGATGAACGTGGTCACGTGAAACAGTGGATGCCAATTTTGTTGGGTTTAATTTTATTTATACTAAGCTAATGGACCGCGTGACACTCAGCGTTGTAGAGAGCGACGTGTTTTTGCGTTTGAGTGGGTCTCAAACGTCTACACTACAAGTGGGCACGTTCGGTGTAGATCGTGGTAGCCGTGGTCTGTGCACCTTTCGTGTATGCCTTGTCGTCCATACACATGTTCTACATGACTCGAGTGCATCGAGCTATCTTATTCGTCCACCGAGCACCTCCATATCTCAAATACTCTGCTCCCCTGAGAAAGTAAAAGCCAGCACAGCAGCATGGGTGAGGCCGTGGGACGCAGGATAACGCACTTTAGCATGGTCTATGGTCTCATGCATGGAAGGAAAAAGAGCGGTTACCGCAACGGACTCGGGCGTCAAACCGGCAGTGGGTTGTAGGCAGCAATGGGAAATCCCTTGTATTCAAGTGCAAGCGCTTACCGTCGTCGCTGCTACACTCGTAAAGAAATAACCACTGCGCGCTAAGTCAAGTGCGTCAGCCAGCTCGGAGTCTTGGGTCCAAATTTTACTGGGAGAACTCGAGCTCTTGTCCTACCCGCAGTGCAGATGGCGACAAGCCTGTGTCCTCGTATCTCTCTTTCATGATGGTCCCGGGAATTCAAAGAATGGGACAGAGATGCAAATGCGAGTGGAGATATAGCCTACTCTCTTCATCCTACATCCTGCTGCTCGGCGCCGGCTGGCAGGAAACGTGTTCAGTTAACCGCGGAGGTATTGGCTTCGAATACGCTTGTTGGGAGGCGAATCGTTTTTAGAGGTTGGGATTCGCGCCGGTTAATGCTGCAAGAGGCAGCATGCTTGTTGGTGGTGCGGATCTTTTTGAAGGTCTCGGATAATTGTTTGGTGAACGTATTGAGAGATGTCGAGGCGGTTGTGTGCGTCGCATATTTTCTGAGTATCATCACGGTCGGGCGAGATTGATCAATTCCACTACAGCAGAGACAGAAGAACGTACTAATTTGTACAGTTCTATGTTCGTATAAACTCTCTTTGTCTGATACGCTGGGAGACTACGCAAGACTCCCGGCGGATCATGCAGCGCGCAATCTTGCGTTTCTTCCACCTCTAGAAACGATAGCTTCCGATAAGTGTCAGCTTTGGCACTTACTTTTCTCGTAGATGTCGGCTTACACTTGCCTGACGCCCATCTACTTTCCGTCGACCATTACTGACTTATTCATATCTTGATCGACACCGCCAGCCAGCACATGGAGCCATCATTATCCTCAATCAGATCTCTCAGCGGACACACTGGTGTGGTACAGGAAGCGGTGCTCTTCTCGAACGATAGGGCTAAACGGTCGACTTGTTTACGCAGACGGACTCGAAAACATGATCTTTCTGTGGGATATCTCACACGAGACCATCATCGCTACAAGTGAGATGTCACCCTTTTTCGTTGCCCCGGCGTCCAATCTCATGACAAGCCACCTGGACTAGGTAATGCATTCGAGTCTTATTTACAGATATCTAATGTATATTTGTTCAAGTTCTTCCCTACAGGTGTCTCACAGCTGTCGACCAACAGTAGCGTGGGAGACGAAGGCGAAGAATGCAAGGAGGAGGATTTCTTGCATGTCTCCTTTTTCATATAACCACTACCATGCAGAAGCTATCGCTGACCGCCTGCTTCCTTTCTACAGCAACAGCGGGCCACACGTGAAGAAAAAGTCCGAAGGGGGTCAAAGAATTCTTTATTTGTTAGTCATTCCAGACGGTACGATGTCTGCAGAGGATACGGCTTGAACTCAGAATCTGTATGCATGTCAGTCGATTATGTAAATATGGTTTCGGCCCACTCATGACGATGGTCATTCCATGGGCAGGGGATGGAAAGCGAAAATTGAAGTCACTGTTATTCATGTCCCTGTTGCGCACGCACATGATAATTTACAATCAAATAGACAATCCGCGCACGAGTACGACACTGGTGCATGACTGTCATCACGAATCTAGTGTTCTTCTGACATTATGATGCGAGCTTTGGAGATCTCAACATCACTGACCAACGCCATGCTCGGCGAGCAAATCAATGTCAAAAGCCTTGGATTGACATCAACGAATGGACAATAATAGCTGTCACAGTACCAGGATCATAAGAGTCGCCTACAAACGAAATGGGCGTGCAGAAGAGCCTTGACTGTGTGATATAGAGCAGAATGGAAGCAGGGGGGGTACATTCTATTGTATGCTACATCAATTTCCAGTGCAAACTGAAAGAACTGGGGCAATCGTGGGAGGAGGCCATATGTGAGAATTATGCAGTAACTTGAGCTGTCCCATAAAGCACCAGCACAATATTGTGTATATGCCTGTGTCCACTACTACAATTGTAGTGTGCCGTGGGATAAACTTCAACGAGTATACTCGTGATGTAGGCCATGGGCATCTGGCTACGACAGTAAAGGTGCAGCCTGGAACATCTTCGACCTTTTGATCAAGAAGCTTGCAGCGATAATGGCGATTCCACCCGCTGCAAGAGGGATAGAGGCTCCCCCAAGACCAGCACCTAAAACGGTAAGAGAAGTGTAACGAACGCCAGTTATAATTCTTTGCCTCTGAAAACACTCTATGAGACATGGAAAAGCACGAGTCGTGTGTTAGAGAGACATACGATGACATTACGTGGCGCAACACCCCTGAAACGTCCAAGGTCATCATAATATGGGCCTATGGTGATCCTACCCCCGTATGCAAGCCAACAATGGTCGAAGACGGCATTGGCATACCAATAGCAGTTCTTGTCAGTAGAAGAATAATCCCCTCCCACTTGACTCATGTCTGCAAGTACAGACGCTATCTCACCAACTGAAGGAGGCGAATCAAATTCACGAGATCGACCGAGGTTAGAAGGATGATAGCCCAGGCGGGACAAGATGTGCGGAAGTGGAGTGGAACGCAAAGCGTCCGCGGGTATGGCTCGTACGATGTCAGGCGTATTGCGACGATTCTCCCTGTCAATCACTAGTACGCCTGCTATCTCCGAGTTGCCTGGGTGATACATCTCCGCGACTAGGAACTCGTGCTCCCAGTCAGAATGACTCCAAGCCTCTTTGTGGTGTTCAAGCTTTCGAACAATGGAATTTTCAAGGCTAGATTTCTCGTCTGAAAATGTGATGCCCCTGAATTCAATCGCAGAATACTCTGGTTTTATTATCGCAAGTCAGCGTGGTATCATGACCATGAACGGACATATGACTACCTTTGATATTGTACTCTGTTGATGTGTAGAGAGTTATACAGCTAGTTCATCGTCTAGGAAGGGTTCGTGACTTACCCTTGAGCACTTCTAATAGTAGCATCAAATCATGATCAAATTGAAGATACCTTCAGGATACATGGCCAGACTCAGACATACCCTCATACGTGTTCTTGCTAAACAAAGGCGGACTGCATCTGCCGAAGGAAGACGGACTAAACCTGCTGAACGAAGACGGGCTCGGCATCTTTCAAAGGGTATACGTGTCCTGAAGGTGTGTCGGCTTTCAGCTGGTATTTGTGAACTTGTGGACACTGGAAACGCGATACATATGTAGCCTGGCTGTCAATAAAAAAGGGAAGTCCGCAGCTGTGCACTGCTTCCATCAGCAAAACACGAGTCTTCTGTGGGCTTTGTAAGGCTGGAAGTTTGGGGGGCCCTTGCTGTAAATTGAAGTATCCTTCACCGTACAGAGCTGTACAGGAGACTCGTGTTTTACTGATTTCCAAGGTCACGCACACTACAGATCCCAGTCACACTGACAACTTGAAGGATGGGAGTTCTCAGAGGAACACTCAGGCTCCTGACTGTCACCGCGTGTTAGCGTAGACAATGGAAGATCAATCTTCCGCACTACGTTTGTAGAGATAGTATTAGTGAGAAAGTAGTAGAAGCACTGGGACCTGGGTTCCCCAAACATTCTCGTTTTGCTGCATCAGCCATCACTCGTCCGAACCCACATGGGTCTATCGCAAAAAGAAAAAGTGTACCCCGGTCGAAGTCCCATCGTCAGACCTGAAGGGGGGTAAACACCAGGTACATGTAACTACAGACGGAGCGGTCCTCAGGCAAGTTTACCCAGTCTGCAACTAAGTAAGCTGATTCCCGAAGCCCCCCGTCGGCGCGGTCACCCCATAGTACAGTAAGTCCACTGAGTAATCATATCTTTACCATCATCGCCAACTCTGAATCGGCAGATTCACAACAGTCGAACAACCAACCAAGCGGCTGATGTTCCCGATGTCTGTAATGCTATCAACAAGCATCCACTCGTACATCATTCAACTTCAACTCTTGCAGCAAGTCCACTTCGACCATCCCAGCAGCACGAAGAATATCCTCTTTTGGATCTTCCACATTACTCACGAGGTCCGAAAGTACGCGGAGACGACTTGTCAGCCACATGATTTGGAGAACGCCAGCGCTCTCTATAGGCATGGCAGTGCCGTGTCTATGCACCCCTTCTGTCATGCGCATTGATAACACCAGCATGACTAGAGAGCAGGTGAGTGCAATCGCAAGCTGGACCATTGCTTTGGTTAGTGATATGGCATACTCCCTGCGACTGAATTCTTACGGGCCATAAGTTTATCTGGATGATGTAATGCTCAGCGATGAAATATACAAATGTTTGTGGACCTTACACCAAGATGCCATTGCAGAAGCTGCTGTGAAATGGTCGTTGTGTCGACTATCCGATCAAACCCACCACCGTTGACACCGAACTGTCCAGCTTTCCAGGCAGTATATAAGTGAACGGCGTTGGAAAATATCAATCAATAAGCCATTACCTGTCCACAGAACTGCGGCATAGGCCCTTGATAGAGCTGACTCGAACTGGTCGCGGCTGCATAGAACCTCCCACGGAAGCGGTGGGGCTCTAGCCAGACCAAGAGTAAACCCTCGCCCCTGTTCAGGAAAGTCAATCTCAATTCCAATCTGTTGCATAAAAAATCTGAAGATAATTAGCAGGCGAATATTACCATGAGCAGTGCACAGATTACATTTCTAGAAGAGATAGTCCATAGCACGATGCTTCGTCCTGATTCATGCACCAACCAATGGGATGTTGTGCCCCATGTGCGAAAGGATAAACGAGCTTGCGAAACAACCACTAAATTATCTTCACTAGTCCGAGCAATGGCGCAACTCACCCATTTGTCATGATGTATTGTACTCGTTGATGACGACCAAACATTCCATTTAGGTTCGTACTTCGGTGCCGACCATGCATCCCATTCTTTGTGAACACCCGGTCGAAGAGGTGGGAAAAGATCCAGTAGTTGATTGCTTGGCACATCAACCGTGGCGACGCGGTGTTCAACATCAATAGTGCATGCCACGACATGGACTTCGTACATCTGGGAAATTAGCGGAGGCTGGTGGCTACCTAATGCCATGTTTAATCTACAATCATCGTGATGTGTGATGAATGCCCATACTTATGACAGATATTGGGGGATATTCCCAATACACGTGTTGAACTGTTTCAGTCTTGGCTAACTTGCGTGAATTCACAGCAGTCGAAACTATGAATGCAACGGTCGGCTAGAATAATATAGGCACTCAGCGAGAAATCCAAAGTATGGAAGATTGCGTTGTACTCCTGGAAAGAATGACGACATTACAGAATTGATCGCAACTTGATCTGGGACTTTTACATGATGAATAAACCTATTCCAAGAGAAAGTAGGGGATACATACACGGAGCCACGAGTCTATCCCTCAATTTCATGGTACGACTGGAACCTGATATCGGTGGGTTGAGTGTATAGTATCCGAAGTTATCAGCGTTGATTTCGGGAGAGAAGTTTAATATCGAATTGGGAACTAATCCGCAATCCGCTCTGAGAGTCGTCGCGTTGATGACGGCACTGCCAGATATATTATTAGGCTGGATGACGTCGTACAGAGTGGCACCATCGAGCCCCATGTTACGAGGACTGGCGAAGCGATCTAATGTAGGGATTAATGCACTGATTGTTTGCCACTGAATTTCCATCATATCCGTATCTGGACTAGGCCAGTGAGAGAGCATCGTCGCAGACGCATCCACCGTAGCGTTGAATGTTTGCAATTGAATGATGGAGGACGAAACCACGTGAAGGGTGAAAACACATGTAAGATAGACAGTGATCGACACTATCCACCACCATGATGCAGTGATAGTTGTTTGCAGCCAAAGACACTCCAACGCAGAACCTAGCCCGCTCCACGCGTTCACAGTGTCATGAAGAGCAGTCAACGTCTGGCGCCGTGTCAGATTCCTGAGGAGCGTCAACCGTTGCATCAGGTAGACGAGTATCGTGCAATAGAACTGGAGAAGGCATCGGTCCATAACAATGGAGTTGACGTGATTGATTTCTTACCGCATAAAATGCCTGTGATGATGCACTTAATATAGTCTCCCAGATTTCATTTCCAGATGTGATGAGGACGACTAAGCGATGCTCAACACCCGAAATGCTGAGTACCAGAAGAACAAGATGGAGGAGAACGAGAAGAGTGTGTAGAAAGACGGATAGAATGGTAAGAACCGACTGCCGTGCTGATTCCTGCTGCTGCTTAGTGATGGATAGTGAAGTCGACTGGTGATCTGCAATCATTTATGTGAGAGGAACTGCTGCTAAGATGCACGAGAGTACCTAATGATCCGGTACATGTTTGTACTTGTTCGAGCTGCGCAGAACTCGTATGGGTGGTCCTTATTGGGTGTAAGGAAAGGACAACATCACGTTGCTGTGGTTTTGCGGAGAAGTTAGGGAGAAGTGAAGAGGGCATGAGATGTGAAAGAACTCGATGATCATACAAACACCACTATAAGAGACTCGGGCCAGGCAGCTGGAGTTACGGAATCGAGATGCGCGCAACGGCTTGGTTTACTTATCAGCTCACAAGCGCGGCAACATTCCGTTAGACCATCACATGATGTACACTGTATAGTCCAGAACAGCTGGGCCATGTGGGCTCAAACACAGCAGGTCAATCATTGATTCCGGAATCTAAGGAAGCGTGAAGCGGTATCAATTTTGGAGTGCCGCGTGTAACTTTTCTTGTATGCCTTTGCCATGAACATAGGCTGTACTCATCGACATCACTGATCGATGATCAGTGCGGCATTACCCGGTGGCGCTGTGCTGAGTCCACGCGGATTCTGTCTTTGCACTTTACCAGATATGGTCCGCAACTTATGTAAGCCAGAAGTCACGGCGCCTTTGTGGCTCGGTCGCACGGTCACACCGGTTCAACCTGTGTGAGAACTGTCTTGAATAGTTACATAGTCCACAAGGCAAGCCCAACTGGATGTTGATATGCTCCAGTGCCAGTGCGGAGCAGTGCCAATGCCGAGTCCATGCGGATTTTGTCTTGCGCTTTACCAGATATGGTCCGCTATGTGAAGCTTTCCTGCTAAATTAAATCAGGTCTCTGCGACAAGTTACGACATAGCATATTACACATTATATATATGCATGAACTTGTGTTGTATGTACCATGCATCACGTTCACATAGCTATCCAAGCCAATTTACCTCCC
This sequence comes from Rhizopogon vinicolor AM-OR11-026, assembly GCA_001658105.1. NCBI lineage: Eukaryota > Fungi > Basidiomycota > Agaricomycetes > Boletales > Rhizopogonaceae > Rhizopogon > Rhizopogon vinicolor. The sequence goes on along the minus strand of KV448227.1, from coordinate 55,262 downwards.
CCCCCCTCCTTCCATGTTGTCTTCTCTTCTTCCTGACGTTAACCCTCAACGACAGGACAATAATTCCATGTCATTCCAGCCAATTAGGAATGACACTGGCTTGTCCGGGCTAAAACCGATACCACCAAATAATCTGCAGCAACGTCTCGAGCCCAGTGGATTTAAAGATATATGTCCCATCCCAGCGACTCGGAGTACTAGTAGGATTTTATCACCATCACCATTCATTGACAAGTTGAACAAGGCAACCAAGCCGGTATCAAGTTTTATATGTGTCTTTCTGCATATATTTCTTGTCCTTCTCCATATTATTCTCCTTGCGCTACATATTTCAGGCGTCGAGCACCGCCTTACCACATCTGAGAGTGGCGAATGGATGACGGTGTTGAATGCATCGACGCAAGCCTTCTATGCGGTGAGGGTGGCTCTCCTGTTCGAATTAGACACACCATTGACCTTGGCTCGTAAAGTTGTTTTGCACGATGCTCACTTACCTGATGCAACGCCTGACGCTTTCCAGGAACCTGATCCGACAGCGCCAAAAATTAGTCATTCTGCACGACAACGTTAATGCATGGAGTGGCCTTGGTTCTGCATTGCAGTGTCTCTGGCAACAGTCAAATACTACCGGATCGTTGTGGTGGATTATGTCCATTACTGCATATCTTGGATGTGTATTTGCACTTCAGGTAGCTTCATCCTCGATATTACAGCTGCAGTCATTCACCGCAACCTCAAATGTGTCTGTGAATATTTTATCTCCCTGGCCTGGTACCAAAGTAGATATGAAGAAGCTTCAGTGGGAGATCATTAGCGCTGTTGTTCCGTCTCTAGGTCAATTCGCCAGTTCGTCGAATGCAGGACTTCATGGTGCCACACTGTACGATACTGTCCAGGCAGACTCAGATGGTGCCACAGGAAACGCCACTGTAGATGCGACTACTTTCCGAGCGGAGTGTGGGGTGGTCCGTAACTCTGAATTGAGCTACACCCCTAAACTAGACAGCAATCAATTCGGAAACTACACACTCGGGCCACAAGTTTCAGGCGAAAATCGGACCAGAACATGGCGCGCTAGGATCGTGCCTCCCTGTCAGAGTTTTGTTCATCTCCTGCAGAAGCTGTGTCTTACACCTCGATAGATCAAGATCAGCTGCTAGCCGATCGTGGGATATCTTCCTTGTTTCCTGGAGTATGTATGTTTCATTACACATAAATTAGTCTCTAATTGATCGATGCTACATTTAGAATACTATTGCATTCATGGTTTCTGCCTCAATCGATGTGGATGATTATTTAAAAGCTGCAACCGTGCAGCATATGAACTGGGAGCATCAACAAGTCTCGCTGTCTAGTAGGTGCTCGTGCTACTCCGTGTAAAATCCAACTCTCAATTTTACAATGGCGAGAAGCAGACAGCCCCAAGCCTCCAATCCTTTCAACTGTGCTTGAGGCTCACATAGTGGCTTGTAACATACATGTTGAACGTCACAGAGCGACAGTCAATGTGAAAACAAATCAATTACTGGCACTCTCCCCACCTCCTGCTCCAACTCCCCCTTTGGACTGGGAAGCATGGAGATCACCGAAAGGAGATAATCATTGGGATATCGGGTCGCCGCGACATAACCGTGACCAACATTCGAAATGGGTAAGCGACAGTTTTATTATCAATTATTGTCTTCGTCTGCTGAATACACCAAAGTTCGTGTATCCATTCAGTGATGGAGCCATGCACCCAGGAAAAATTTGTATGATTCAGAGTCGAGCAACTTGCTATAGAATTTCTCTCCTCCAACTGTAAGGCTACCATGTCGAGGTGTATTCGACATAAAACTGATCCATTCCCTCAGATATTTCATGAAGGAAATTGGTTTAGATGTAGTCTTGGGCGAGCAAAACTCCAGACCACCACCTCCCTCTGGTCCAAAGAAGGTTCTTTGTGGTCGTCGGAGATTCGAATCTGCTCTCTCTAAAATCTTTGCTTCATTGTTGTGGACGGGTACGCTTTTTTCTGTTACCAAGTGCAACAGACTTGAAAGGTTACGAGCAGCCGCTAAACTTGGTTCCGATGGTGGTGGATATGATGCAACGATGGGCATCACTTCTGTGACTCGTGATGTTACAAAATGGCATCTCAACGTAAGTATTCTAATGTGTACAACGTTCAATTTCGCTGATCCACAGTCCAGATTAACCCATTACCTGTAAGTTCACATTCCAGACTACCTACTAGATTAGAATTTACTGAGGAGATACAGCTGATGGTTGCTTTGATCGCTTCATCAATCATGATGAGCCTTTCATTCTGCATGTCAGGAGGCACACGGCGGAATACAAACAGAACGCTCACGCCCATCGATAGTGCAGGTGTTCTTCAGATCGTGTGGTTGACAAATCGCCTCCAAGTGCTGGGGAACCTTATGGGTAATGTAGACTATCCGGGAGAGGACGCCCTTCGCACTGCTGGGATGTTTGAAGTAGACCTGTTACAAGACTCAGACGGTCAGGAATAGATAGTGCTCTGCAGGGGGGGGGGGTCTGTAGGGTTAAGTGTTAGATAACTTGTTCTGTACAAAGCGCCAGATGTATAATAATGTCACAAGATATTAGCATGGTATCACGCTAAGTGCATCGCAAACATAAAGGCGGAGCCTGAGGCAGCGGACGGTCCTGGAATAAGATGGTTCCTGGTTCCTAATAACATAATAGTGCTTGCAACAGCTGCAACAGGGCTAACAGCCCGAAGTACTGGTGCCCCCCAAAGCGTAGACATCTGTACCTGAAATATGCAATGAGATTGGACGAGTCGTGACTTAGGGGATGTGCACTGGAATTTCGTTGTTGACAGTCCCAAGGTCACCATAATATGGACCTCCGAGTCTGGTGATACTTCCTCCATAGATATCTCAACAATGGTCAAAGACCACCTTGACATACCAATAACAGTTGCACTTCGTAGTAACATACTTTCCTCCCACTCGACTCTTATCTACCAGCACAGCAGCTATCTCACCAACAGACGGAGGAGGTGAAGCAAACTCGCAACGTAGACCCAGGTTAAAAGGATGGAATCCCGGGCGGGACAAGATGTGCGGAAGTGAATTGTAACGAAATGTGTCCCTGTGTGCGACTAGCACGATGTGAGGTGCAGCCGTGCAGGGCGAAGCCCCTTCATGTCAATCACAAGTACACCTGCAGCTCCCGTGCCGTCTGAGTGGTACATCTTGGCTACTAGGATTTTGTAGTGTTTGGGCTCTCGAATGATGAGGGCAAGATTCTCGTGTATTCCCATGGGATTGGCTGAAAGGTCGACGATAGTATCGGGTCTGAATTTCAACGTAAAATACTCTGTTTGTTCATAGGTAAGTCAGCCCAGAATCTCATGACCATGATGGCTAGCGTGCTGTAGGGATGAAGGAATACAAGCATCTGGGTTGTCGCTACGACTAGTACAAGGGCTCAGCCTGAGATATCCATGCCCTTTTGGCCAGCATGCTGGCAGCGGTAAATGTGATTCCACCAATTGTAAGGGGGAGAGAATCTATCCCAAGACCAAGACCGACAGCGATGCAAGAACCGCAACGGACAAAATTCACAAATCCTCGTGCCTGAAAACATCGAATGAGACGCCGTGGAAAAGCTCGTGCAGATTTGGTAGACATACAGCCAAACTCCGTGGCGCACCGCCCATGTAATGTCCAAGATCATCATAATATGGGCCTTTGGTAATTTTGCCACCATAGGTATGGGAACAATGCTTGAAGACAGCATTGGCATACCAATAGCAGTTCCTGTCACGAGAAGAATACTCCCCTCCCGCGTCACCCTTCTCCGCAAGTACAGATGCCATCTCACCAACCGAATGAGGTAATTCAAGCGCACAAGCTCGACCCAGGTTAGAAGGATGATAGCCTAGGCGGGACAAGATGTGCGGAAGTGGAGTGGAGCGCAAGGTGTCCCCGGGTATGACTCGTACGATGTCAGGCATAATGGGACGGTTCTCCCTGTCAATCAGTAGTACGCCTGCTATCTCCGAGTCGTTTGGGTGATACATGTGGGCGACTAGAAACTCATGCTCCCATTTGGAATGGCCTCGAGCCTCTTTGCGGTGTTCGAGTTTTCTAATAATGAATTTTGCAAGGGTAGATTTCTTGTCTGACAGATCACCAATTGTGATGCTCCTGAATTCTTTCGCAGAGTGCTCTAATTTGTTCATGGCAAGTCAGCTTGGTATCATGTCCATGAATGAATGAGTACCTGTGATATTGTACTCTGTCGATGTGTAAAGAGTTGTCCGGCTAGTTCATCATGTAGGAAGAGTTCGTGACTTACCCTTGAGGATTTCTGGCAGTAGTGTGAGATCATGATCACATGGAAGACACCTTCAAACCTACCGTCATATGCTTTAGACCTGCTGAACGAAGATGGGCTCGACATCTTTGCTGATTCAAAGGATATATGGGTCCTGAAGGTACATCAGCTTTCGGCTGGTATTTAAGATGGAAATGGAATGAATTTATATATGTCGATAAGGGAAAGTCCGCAGTTGTGCAGAATCTGCATATGCTTCCATTGCCCAAGGCCATACATGGTGACAAGAAGAAGGGATTTCTCTGCGGAACCCTCCTGGCTATTACAGTGTTAGCACGCACGTGGAATATTAGTATGATTTTGCACATAGTACGTTCGCGGGGACAATTTTGGTGGGAAAGTAAATTACTAGGTTCCCGAAACAAGTGCAGAGGACTCTCATGGTTTGAGAGTCTTGAATCAACCATCGCCTGTCAGAACCCTACATTCAAAGGCTCTACCCCAATATGGTGTAGCCCAATCGAAGTTCTCTCGTCAGACCTGAAGGCGTCCTTTTTGTTGTTGTCACTAGACGTTAACCACGGGTTAGCCCTGCTTCCTAGCTGCTGTTGCTAAGGTTCAACCCACACTTCGTGCGATTGATTCGAGGGTCGTGGTTGCAGCATCGTGCGCGGAAATGAGGAAGTTTCACAATAACATCGTGCTGCGTAGCGTCAATTCGAAATGCTGTATTCGAGTTACATCAAATTAAACATTTCGTGACCTACCCTCATTTCTCATGGATCTGCTAGATGAAGAAGCGCCCGACATTTTGCTGAACCAAAGGGCATCTGTGACAGTGAAGGTATGTCAATGGTAGTGTTTGTAAGACGAAAATGCAACCAATTTACATGTATTTCTCAGGGAAAGTCCGCAGCTGTACAGCTGTACAGCTTCTTCGGGGCATTACACCGACCGATGAATGGCTTCCATGACCATACAGCGAGTGGAATTACACATGGTTGCACGAACAGAAGGCATCCTGTGTTGCAGTGTTTGCACACGCATAGAAGACGAGTGTGCCTGGCACTTCCTGCACATCTCGTGGGGGATGAAAAGAAAATCGCACCAATGCCCCTATACAAATGCGAGGAAAACTATCGTCACTTGATGGTAGCATTGCACCGCCTGTCTGAACTCGATTCTCTATCGCAACAGGTGTATCCCAGTCTTCAATCGTCAGACACGTAGAAGGAAGGCGGTACGTGAGTCACGGCCCGGGTAGCCTTGCTCCCATCACTGAGATGAAGCCTAACTTATCCAGATTGTCTGGAATTTCTAACAGTCGTATGGCATAATGAGAAATGCTTCACAAACTCATGCCTGCTGGAGGAGTTGGTAGTTCGATCGGAAATTTAGTGCTGGAGAATGTACCGCAGCATGCACGATATGCCTCCACAGCGCTGAAACCGTCCGAGCTGGAGAGGCCGATGCGCAGACGATGGTGTCAGTCAGTCTCCCCACCCTACGGTACAAATCGTCAGAGAAATCTGATGTTACATTCTTCTGAATGAGGCCTGACCATGTTGAAGGTCTATCTTCAAGAGCGAGTCTATTTTCTTGTTCAGGTTCAACTATGCTGTGGCAGAGAAGAACTAGCTAAGCTAAGGAGGGGCGCAGATTATCCTAGCTCCTTCCGTCAGCCTATAACGTTAAAACAACCGGGTTTAGCAGTTCTACCCGATTGATAGTAACTGATGGTTGAAGACACCAGCCTGGGAATATAATATTAATAAATCCTCGTATTAAGAAACACGTCGGCGCTTCACACATCTAATCAACTTGATCCGACGTCAGCTTTCCTAGAAACATACAGAATGCGAATGGCCGTAACTTACCTGGCATCTGCCTAACAGGACCAACGAACCACTTGCGCGCACTAATCACCCAAAATCCAACACTGTACACGATGACAATTCCAACAGCAACTGCAGCGTAATTGAGCGTTTGGGAATCGACGGGCTGAATACGAAGGTTAGAACAAAAGTTATTTATGATGGATGGAATCGAGCACGCACGTTAGCTTGAGGAAGAAGGAATACAATAGCAATGAACGCGATCCATGTAACTGCTGCGATGGCAATGGGCATAGAGAATGCGCCGAGGTGGAACGGACCTCGCACGAAGCGTTTTCTGTAAACCACACGGAGAGCAATGGGTATAGCTGTCACTGAGTGTCAGGTTCGACGTCACTTGAACGAACGAACGACTTGCCATAAGATATATATAATCCGATTGTTGCAATACTAGTTGCAGCTGCGAATGCGACAGAGCTCCCAAGACTAGGAAGACCCAGTATAAAGCTGAGAGTGCACGCGAGCCATACTGGACAAGTAGATGTTAGTAGGTAAATGGAATGAATGGAGAGAGGGCGAAACGCAAACCTGTTCTAACGGGGTTACCACGCTTCGCGTCCACCTTGCGAAAGAAGGAATGTCCTGGGATGCCACCATCACGGGCGAACGCGAACATCATGCGAGAATTGGATGTGATCGAAAAAGTACTGCGGATAAAAACATTGTCAGGTATCGTACACGGAACTGTTTTTTTATGGTATTTTACCCGCAGAAGTACATTGCTCCGATAACAATAACCATGAGGACGATCGCTCCGCGTTCCCCGACGGTGTCTAGAAAGATTTGGGCAACTGGTTGTCCGGTGGTAGAGGCAACGGTGGTATTCAAGTCCTGGATGGAAAATAATAGCCCGAGGATGAGGAACCACCCAAGGACAGCCGACACTCCTATGGCCGACACTATGCCAATCGATCCTGACATAGCCGCGTTGTGAGTTTCTTCGGTCATCTATCTCATCCAGCTATCAGCGTCGCTATTTCAGACTTTGGGGAGGATCATACATGAGCACTGGCATCGAAACCTTGACAAAGAGTCTGAGAACCGTTTTGTAGACAGGCGATGGATCAACTAGCTTACCGGTGAGTGTGTACTGTGCCATGAGGATGCCGATGACACAGACATATGCATTGCTTGCTCTGGTACCCCATCCCTCGCTGCCGGCAACCCCTGTATTGTCAATGAAAGTGCGGAAGACGAACTCAGCAGACTGGTGCGACGGAGCGCGAGCCAGTATAGCTATGACCAATGATGTCGTTCCGATGGCATGCCAATAGACGGAGATATTGTTGAGGTACTTTAAGAGATGGACGCCGAATGTATTGATCAGACCTTGGCTGACCAAGATGGCAGCATAAACACCTATGGTAGTGTCCGGGGTTGGTGTGAATGATGTGTTGAATGTACACAACGTGGAAATGAAATTCGCGCAACCGAAGCTAAGTAGAGGAGCGTCAACGTCGACACATACATCTAAAGTCTTCCACTACACAAGACTTGCGTACCTAATCCCGGTCGTGACGGCGACTTGCCCCAACAAGTTAAACCAGCCTGTGATCCAAGACGCAAGTGGTGCGTTATCTGGGTCAGACAGCATAGCAGCCCAGAAGTAGGGACCACCACTGGTAGGATGTGCACTGCAGACCTCTTTCACACAGGTCACCAGAATAAGCATCATACATTATATTACCGTAAACTCACCTGCCATAGCAAGTCCTACAAGCATCGTAGCACATGCTGATAATTGTTATGAGGCACTTAGGCTTAAAACATAGTACATAGGTTGCTTACCGACAACAACCCAGCCCCACACCATGACCGCCGGGCCTCCGGTGTTCTGTATCCATGTGCCATGTTCATGCTTAATGGAAATGACGAAAGAGACAGTAGTATATGCCAACGCACCAAGCCATATAGGAACAAAGAAGGGATGCCTGTTATAACGCTGATGACGGAAAACGAAACTCCAAAGTTCTTTATAACGGTGGAGGAACGAGTGAGCTGTTTGGAAATGGCTTTGAAGTCAATTTACCTGGAGAAGTCCGAGTTCGCGTCTAACAAAGCGTAACACTGCATTACGTCGCGGTGGCGGAAGTAGGTGACCAGACACTTACTTCAGCTCTTGTTTGTACCCCATCCTCGCGAGCTCAACCTCATCCGTCCCGTTATCGACTAGCTCGGGCCTTGCGATTTCCGCCTTCTCTAGCGTTTCGGAGTGGTCTGACATGTTAACGAGCTATTACTCTGGACTGCGCGAAGGTTCACGAGCTTGCAGAGCGGAAATAGTGCTATGGAATGGCAGAAGGGATTGTGCCGACTGTACAGTCGAGTCTGGTTACATTATAACTTATTATTATTCTCGCCGTCGGTTGTGCGTGCCTTGATTAAGCTAAAAGTATATACCCGCCCGGGCCTTATCATCGCCAAGAGGTCCATATCCGACTATCGCATAGCTTACGCACTGCGGCACAAGCATATGATTATCAGGCGTCCATGGACGTGCAGCCATCATTGGAGCAAACAACTGAAACGCTCCTTGTACAAGGGCGAGTTTATGTCTTTTGTCTTTGTCATTGATTCTGGATACTCAAGGCCTCAGGATGCTTCATGGACTTACGCCGAGCGCTTTACATGTGGTGAGTCGTATATGATGTCTGTCACGATGAATCAAAGATTATGGACGATTAGTATCTGCAGGGAACCCACCCACAAAGATACATTCGTCTTAAATGCGGGGCTTGTTTACCTTACCTCTCGCGCATTGGTAGCGGTCTCAACTTTTGGAAGGTGAATGTGGTAGGCGCCGCGACTCAACCTAAAGTACTCACCGAAGCTGTGTTACCAAACACTCACGTATACACAGAACCTGGAAGTTATCGAATTAATGAACCAATGCGTCACTGCCAGCAGCAGCGTCAGTAAACAATATCCTTATATGCAAATGGACAGCAGTGGATTCGCTTCATCGTGGAGTTCTAAAATACCCAACACAGACATATGGTTGCTGTCCAACTCCCCCTGGACGTCATCTGCATCTTGGTCATGACGTGTCCGAGTCTGCATCGATGCTTCCCTCTCTGCCATGATCTGAGCTACCACTGCTTGTGCAGTATACCTTTGTACTTTAGTCGTCGCGTGCCCAGGACCCTGCCACTTCAGGCTGTTGAGCGTTAGGCTACCCGCATTCAGCTTTGCTGCGAGTAAACCTATATAGGAGTAGTCGTTCTTAGCCCAGCCTGCGATTTGGGGGCGACTATGATATATGATCGCTAAATAACCGATAATGATTCGGGTATCCGTGGAGAGTTGTGGTGTATCTGGTACTGGCATTAACTGACTGGTGTCGATCAAGGAGACATGGAATACATCACGTACTAGCAATGTTATCTTTGTTTGACGTTTGAATGTCCGTCGCATAGCGCGTAACTTTGTCATAAGGAGGTTGGTCCAGGAGAGTCATTGGTATAGCAGTGAAATAGGTGCTGCCACGCTTTAAACCGGCGTATGGGTCATACATGGTGGATTGACTGGCAAGAAGGTACTTAGGAGTAGCTATGTGCTAGGGGTTTTTGTCGACACACTGATCGGCCCGGGTCATGTATTCCCACGCACGTGTCGTTTGGCAGCTTGTTAGCGCTTGAACTTTGCAGAATTGCAAGAGACCATGCCAGCCTTACAAGAACTAGTGGAGGGCAGAATAGTAGGTGTAATCACTCACTCCTTCAGGAAATGCGCTGACTATGCAACGATTCAGGACTTCAAAGGGCAGAAGAAGACGGACGATATTGTCCGCGTGGTGCTCATCACCAGTACGGTATGTGCATTTGAGCGCTCGCTACTTTGAAGCTAACTAGATCTCCTATGACAGGTCCTCTCTTTTGTGGTTGGGTTCACCCTCAGCTCTCTCAAGATAACATTGAGTACATTCGCCCTCTGTACTGTAGCCTTGTCTCTTGTGCGTTTGTTTCACGAATTTAACTTACCCAACTGACACGTATCACGATAGGTTGTCCTGCCCCCGTGGCCCATGTTCAATAAACATCCAGTCAAATGGGTACCTTCACAAGAACACAGTCCAAAGTCAAAAGGATGACTTTTCGGTATTTATTTTGATATCCATGGGGCATATCCTGCTACTGTAAAATAAATACAAAAGAGTGTTGTTAATGACGCTATTTCTGTGCCTTCGACAGCCTGAGAGTACTATGTAGGTAAGCTTGCGAAAGTGCGGCATCACTCTTGCTTCCTCACATACGTTTAGCGGAGCCTGCGGAAGCTGACCATGGCGGGGCATCGCTACCCTGTTTGAGTTCGAAACGTCAGCAAAATGCATGGCATGGGTGTGTGGGGGTTGAAGCAAATGTTGATCGTTTCGGACCTGTGGAATTTGAATGATGAGGGAGGTCTGAGATGGGAGTCTTCAATTATCAAGTGACCGTATAGCGAGTTTATGAGAGGGGCGCCCGGATGATTTTTCTTGATGGTGGCGGTTTTACTTAGTCTCCTGGCAGTGGGCACTGCCTTTTGAAAGTACTTGGTTGACGTCGTAGACGTTCATGGCGCAATTCTATCCATGGTCTTTGGCAGCGCCGCTGAGTCAAGTACCTGAAGAGAACGGACCATCGTCGTCGCACGGCGCAGGAGCAGGTTACGAGTTTGATATGACCGCCATCACAAAATCACCATCGGCTCTTCAGCCACAGCCTCTCTCATCTCCCCCACCAGCACGGACACACAATTCCACATCGTCAACAACAGCGGCAACAACTTTCACCACAACGGCCAACTTCACTCCAAACTCTGCTATTCCACGCCCTTTGCCCGCCCCAAGGCCAACGGCCACGTCGCACAGACCTCGTCCAGTTTCAATGCCTCCACAGGCATTCAGTACCCCTACTCCAACGAGTTCTTCAGACCGTGACAGGCAGCAGTCTACTGATTCAAAACATGGGCAGATCCGTCATGGTTCAACCAGCAAGCAGAGTCGAAGTTCGAACCGCATCCTTGGCGACTACACCCTAACCAAGACCCTTGGAGCTGGCAGCATGGGAAAGGTCAAGTTGGCTATTCACAACGTCACGGATGAGAAGGTGAATGCTACGCTTCATATCAAAACTTTTTCATCTGAACAAACTGCCAGCTCGCCGTCAAAATTCTGCCTCGGGTGTATCCCCAGTCTATTCCGCCAAATGGTTCAAATGCTACACCGGAAGCAGTCGCAAAGCAGGCTTCAAAAGATGCTTCGAAAGAGATACGCACTCTCCGAGAGGCTGCTCTCTCGATGCTTCTCCATCACCCTTACATCTGCGGCATGCGTGAGATGATCGTCCATCAACATCATTACTACATGGTATTCGAATATGTGAATGGTGGCCAGATGCTTGACTATATCATCAGTCACGGTCGGCTGCGGGAACGTGTCGCTCGCAAGTTCGCTCGCCAGATAGGAAGCGCGCTTGATTATTGCCATCGGAACAATGTGGTTCATCGAGGTCTGTATTGCTGTGCTTGGAGTATCACATGCTCATCATCCATCCCTAAAGATCTCAAAATCGAGAACATCCTCATATCTGAGACGGGTAACATCAAGATCATCGACTTTGGCCTGTCTAATCTCTACGACCCTTGCCACCATCTGTCGACCTTCTGTGGTTCCCTATACTTTGCAGCTCCTGAGCTCCTGAACGCGAAAGCATACACAGGCCCAGAAGTTGATGTCTGGAGTTTTGGAGTTGTGTTGTATGTCCTCGTCTGTGGCAAAGTGCCCTTCGACGATCAGAGCATGCCCGCCCTGCATGCCAAAATCAAGCGCGGTCTAGTAGAGTATCCAGTGTGGCTAAGCGCAGGTGCGTCCTATTTGTACTACGTGGCATTTTACTCACTGGTCAGTTCTCCAGAATGCAAGCACTTGCTTTCGCGCATGCTGGTCACCAACCCTCCTGCCCGTGCCCCGCTTGCCGAGGTACTTGAGCACCCATGGATGCTTCGCGGCTTTAATGGCGCCCCCGACTCACATATGATCCACCGTGAGCCGCTCCGGTTCGACGAGCTTGACAAGCAAGTCATCAGAGGCATGAAGGGCTTCGAGTTTGGAACCGAGGAGGAAATCGAACGAAACCTCCGAAAGGTGCTTGAATCTGACTCTTATATCCGTGCGGTCCAGGCATGGGACCGTAAGCGCGGTGGTCGCAATGGCGCCAGTCACCGCTTCGAGTTCTCGAACTCTTCCCTCGCTGTATCCTTCGATGGATCGGCCTCCAAGAATGAGTCTACGATGAGTCCTTCGAAGAAGTCGAAGCGGTTCTCTGGATTTGACTTTTATCGCCGGAAGCTGTTCTCTCCGGCCTCATCGCCACCTGCCACCCCATCTCACTCACCTCCCACCTCCCAATCACTTCTATCCGTTGGCGATGGTGCGCGCGAGATCGACCCAACGCAGGGATTCCATCCACTGATCTCTATGTACTATCTCTCCCGCGAGAAATTGGAGCGCGATCGCGTCTATGGACCCGGGCGCTTTGCTAGCTCCCAGCTCTCTCTTCAGTCTGTTACTCCAGCCACTGCACCCGCCGCCGAAGTCCCTGCGCCACCTCCCTACCCAACGACCAAGCGCCTCTCTCAACCCGCTCCTATCAAGAAGGAGCAACAACAGCTCCCTGTGCCAGCATCTGCCAAAGCCGACTACAGCATGCCTCTCCCGCGTCTACCTGCACCCGAGACGTCGCACTACTCCGACATGTCCTACGATGCAGCATCTGCAGCGGCGTCGCCGACCTCTGCTGCGTTCCATGGACAAGTCAGAGCGCGCGATGCAGGGCTGCCTGCACCACCCGCCACGAAGCGTCTCGAGATTCCCCAGTCACCCACGGCTGCTCCAGGGCCACAGACGGCCCTCCCGCGCGCACCGCCTGCGTCTACTCACCGTCGCAGCCACAGCATGAGCCAGCGCCCGACTGCACTCCGTGGATTAGGTAGCGTGTTCGGCGGTGGAGACGAACGTGTTGATGAGCATGGCGAGGAGCAGGTGGCCCATACAGCTGGTCTAGAGGCCGAGTTCTCGGAGCAGGAGCAGGACAAGGTTCTATCCGAGGAGGACCGTACGCAGTCGCACGCACATGAAGGTGGCGCATTGTCAGCTGGCGCGACGCTCGTGCGGAGGTTTGGTACGCTTCTTGTCGGGAAGGGTGATGATGCTAAACGGAGTATTGGGAAGCGCGCAACGATGGTGGGCGGTGTGCCGTTGCGATCGGGAGATGAGGGCGAGAAGCGGGAACGGGACGCTGATGTGCGGAGATCTATTATCGTTCCCCCTCAGCCTATCGCTGCTAGCCAAAGTCAGCCTCTTGGAAATGTACACAGGCGGGCTGCGACCATCCTTGACCCGCAAGGTCGTCAGATACGGCATGAGCGCCGGAGTAGTACTGGCGGCGCCTTATTGCCTAGCATTGGTGGCACCATTGGACGACACAGGCGGCCTTCGACTGGTTATGGGGCGAGCAGTGGACGCCCAACTGGCTTGAGTGGCTTTGGACATACTGACAAGGTGGATGAGAATGTCGAGCAAGAGGCGGCTGATCAGGACGATGGCTTCAAGGATGGACAAAGTGCGCACCACAACGATAAGGAATTCAAGCCTGTACATCTCAAGGGGCTATTCAGGTGAGCATGGGTACCGTGACTGTTGGTATAGTGCTGAGTGTGTGCGATAGTGTTGCGACCACTTCTACGAAACCACCATCTGTGCTCAAGGCTGATATCAGGAAGGTCCTGGACCGAATGCAGGTTCAATATCGGGAGACACGGGGTGGCTTTGAGTGCATTCATGTACCCTCTATTGACATCTCGTCTGTCCCTGAATCGGCTCAGGCTCAAGCACGTACCAGTCATCATCGCAGAACCGGTTCTAATGGTTCCAACGAGACTGGAATAACGCCTCGATCGCTTGTCAAGAAAGCGTCCAAGATGTCCTTCAGTATGAAGTCTAAGGAGCGCGAGAGAGAGAGCATCAAGGAGAAAGAGCAAGAAGCCCCCTTAGAGAAAGAGCTCCCTCACAGGCCGTCGATGGGGGTTGCACTGAGCGCTACCCCGAGCAGTGGATCGTCGTCATTCTTCAATGTCTCCTCTAACACCCATACCATTATGGCGGATAATTCTCGGCATCACGACGCCAACGGGCCTGTACCAGGGACACCTCAGGAGGAACAACGTGATCCGTTCCGCCCACATTCGCCCGTAAAGGCTAAGGTCTTACCGCCTATACCTCGGGATTTTAATGCGACACCGCAGCCACAAGGCTCAAGACCAACACCCTTCCCTACCGGTGAAGTCGATCGTGAAGTGTTCGAATCTATCGGTGCCAGTTCATTATCAGTCCGTTTCGAAATTAACATTATTAAGGTATGAACCTTTCCTACTCGTCATTTCGCCAAGCATCTGACATTTCCTATTTTCTTAGGTGCCTTGGTTGCCACTCCATGGTATACAATTCCGGAGGGCTGGTGGCGACGGCTGGCAGTACCAGATGCTCGCGCGGAGAGTGCTTACTGAGCTTAAGCTATGATGGATCGCCCTCCGAGTCGTGTCTCCCATTATGATCTAAGGCCTTCTCATGATAACGTTCTACTATCTTTTGTGAGATTTCTTTCTTCCTTCCTTTCTTATGGTTTTCCCCTACTTTCTCCGACCAAAACGGTTTAGATACGACCCATCGCATCACATGAGAGGTTCCGTTTTCATAGTTACCTACGACGCACAATGCCGAGTACTTATTTGCCCGTTCATTTTTTTCCCTCTCACTTGTATCGATGCTTCTCACGAGGATAGCAATAATACCTAACCTATCTTGCTTTCCTGCTTCAGTTCTTCGAGCTTGCTTTGTGCGAGCAATATGCGGTTCATTGTTCATTTGTGGGCAGTATATATAACTATCACTCAGACGTGGAAGAGCCAGATCTTCTATAACTAGTGGCGAGGGATGCCTTTTTTCAGCACAATGCGAATATGCATAACTTCATATTTTCAACGTTCTCCGACTCGGAGTCTTCTACTCCCCAGTATCACTTGGCGATTTTAATTCGCCACTCGCGGTGGGTGTCTCATTTCGGAGTGGACTGGAGTTGACCTGTGTTATCCGTAACTAGTGCACTGCCTGTGTAGCTTACACAGCACAAAGTTTGATTGTTATAAGTATGTACCACTGGCATGTACACATAATTTCAAAAATGAATGCTCCTGTCTGCTAATAATAGCTATCATCAGCAGGGTCCGCAGATGTCCCAGCTATTCGCAGGCATATGTATGATCGTCGCCTTCTGGATATGTCAGTCACTATCTTCGGGTCCAATGAGTTTTCGACACTGCTCACCATATTCAGGCACTTAGTTCTCGACTTCTCGCACAATGAGCGAACCAGTGCACCTCTGGGCGACATACAACGACATTCACAACATCATCAGAGCAACTGCGGACAAAATTGCGTCTGAGTTCAAGCCAGATATGTTCGTTGCCATAGGTATGCGAAAGATGTGACTTGGTTAGTTCCTGTATCTTGATGGCTCATCTTGTCCATTGTGGGTAGGAGGAGGGTACGTTTGGTCCCATCTACTCAGCCTCGTGATTCGGGCTGTAGCTCTCATCAAAATCAAACAGTGGTTTTCTGCCAGCTCGTGTACTGGTAGGTCGAGCAGAAATAATACGACTGGCGACCGACTGGCATCTAATCCGCCTCGTGTCTTATCTGATAGCGCACGTTCTTGAAAGACCCATCGACTGCAAAGACAATCCCAATTAAAGCTATCGGTCTTTCCCTCTACGAGCCTCTTCCTGGTACGACCGCAGAACAATGTGGAACTGAGGTTGTTCGTACCCAGTGGCTGTACGATGTTATCATTGTGCCGAGGTCTTAGATGACAATGATCGTTTTGAACAGAGGACCGGACTCGGGCAAGACTTTGCTCGGAAGACGAGTTCTGATCATCGTAGGCCTTAATCTCCCGGTTGCTATGACATCAATACTGATATCCCAAATAGGACGACGTCGATGCCACGCGCAAAACCCTCCAGTGAGCGCTCGAGCTTCCCTGTTGGTTCAGTATGCACCTTACTTCATCTTATCCACAGATACGCATTGTCCGAACTCCAGAAAGACGTTGAATCTGAACTTCAGTCACTTCCAGAGTCCGAGCGTGACTCGAAACGCACACAATTTGCAATCTTCGTCGTGCATAACAAACTCATACTCAAACTTTGGGAGCTGCCGCTAAATGTTCCGTGTGTACCATCTCTCGTCAAAATGGCTGTGTCCTCAGGCTGTTTATTTCCTACCAGATACTTTGCTGGTGCTGATGTGGGGGACGTGTGGTAAGATATGGATTCATTCATCTGACCTCTGAGATTCTGATCAAGAGTATTATAAGGATTGAATATCCGTGGCAAGCGATGTAAGTATTTCTCCTTTCCCCTCCCATCATTGAATTAAATAACTTCCGTTAGTGATATCGAGGAGCACGACCGCCTCACAAAGGAAGACAAGGAAAAGAGGAATGCTACGTAGTGCTTCGAGCAAACGCGCTCTGTCAGTAGAAGCTCATCTCTATGTTAGTAGACGTATTTTTTTCTTCTGTGTAGAGAACTCGGATCTCGCGAGCGCCTCGCCCAACTCAACTCGGTGCTCAAGACTAATTTAACATAAATTGATGGTGATGTATCCGAGTCTATCGGATGCCAGTTCATTTTATAAGACCGTTTCGAACAGATCAGATTGTTATTGGTACATGAATGGAAAGTGACAAAAAAGATCCAGTAAAGAAGTGTCAATGTTAACCCGCGACGTGTTGAATGACTAGCATAGAAAATAAAATAAGTCCATTATGCCGAACATACCAAATTCAGAGCAAGCGGATATAAGATGCCATAGACTGAAGATACAGATCATTAGGTTAATTTGAGCCTAGATTTGGGCAAGGCAAACACTGCCTGGAAGAGTTCTGTCGCATCATCCCACCCTTCGAGACCCAGCCCCATCATACCCGGAACTATCCAGGTCAGTGACACTCCAGCATCTTTGCAAGCCTCTATGGCACTAGCGAACGGCTTGATCGTAGTCATGAACGACGAACTGGTGTCAGATGTGAGAGCTACTGCAAGCTGCACCAGGTTTCGTGCGCTCTCTGAGGCGATATATGCAATAAAACGATCTGTGGGAGACAGCAGAGTCGCTGAAATGGCAAGGCGACGAAGAGTGTGGGGTAAAAACGGCAAGATGTTTGAACTCGTCGGAGATATGTAGATAAATGTCTCAAGGCCAGGACAGCATGCCAGTGACCGGAATGGATCAAGCCTGTGTATCATCAAAAATTTAAGATGATCGCCGATTGAATCGAACGCGAGCAAGGGTGTGATATCTGGCGGGATGGTTTGAAGGTGACTTGGGATAATGACAAGCTTCCGTAGCGTCCGCACACTGTTATCATCTCCACCAGGCCCACGAAGGAGGTCGATGGTGCCTGGGATCGATAAGTATGTGCACTGCAAGATGAGGCTGCGAAGCTTTTTCAGCGGGGAAGGAAGTCGGTAGCCAGATGGCCAAGTCTCAAAATACACAATTTCCAAGGTTTCCAGGAACTCTGAAACACGTCCTATGGAATGAAGGTGCCATTTTCCACCGTGCCCCACACTGCCCGCCAGCTTAAGAGAGCGCATTGACAGGAGTTCAAAGCGCCCAAATTGAATTGGCACTGTAGAGCCAAATATTTTGTCCATGGTGCCATGAAATTCCGCTTTTGCCATCTGTGGCATCAGACGAAAACACCCCTCCAAAGCAGCGATAAAATTATCCCAGTTCAACAACCGCATCATACCATTTACATCGGTAGTAAATATTAGCACGATGCGCGAGAAGGAACCATATTGTCGCAGAGCTGAACACAACTGGAGAATGCTCTCATCCAGCCATGGGATGACCAGGGTATGAAACATGATTTCGCGGGTGAAGGTGTGCCAGGATCTGCAAACCAACGCAAACTGAGTAAATGCACGAAGATCGTATTGGTACAGCCGCCAGAGTGACCCATCTGTGAATGCTTCTCTGGTGAGCAGAGTTGGAAAAGAGCAAGTCGGTGTGACGTGTTGTAGAATCGAAGGTATCAGCTCGGGAGGGATGTGCACGGTTGGTGGCCGAGGACTATCAGTACCAAGGACCATTCCACGGGACCGACTCAGAAATATAAGAACGAAGTGTGTAATAAGCTACAGACCATTTACTGCGTCTTCTACAAAGATGCCTGGCAAGTCAGTATCCCACGAATATTGTATACCATACACGACGTGAACACAAAATATCGAGCGCTAGCCACCAAAAAGAGAACATGTGATACTAGTACTCACATGATGCTGTGACTTCCTGATGTACGTGTACATGGAAACTTGATCGGCCTCCGAGTCTAGGTGACCTAGCATGTAACTCTCCTCACGGTTAGCCTCACACATTGTGGAAAATAGGAAAAGATACTTCCTTCTTTTGCCCTACTAAAGTCTCCAGACATTTAGCCTCCCATAGAAAGATGATAGTGCCAAGTTTCTGTATCATGCACGAACTCAAGAGTCAATAACGAAAGAATATTGTAGCCTCCAGATGGGCGCCCGGCGCAACGTGATTACTAAGCCAGCAAGCGCTGAAGACTTGAAAACTTCCACTGTGTGCAATGTGTATTTCCGATTCTTGCCATCAGGACTGGAATGCTACCGTTATGAGTCCATCTTACTGGAAGGTTTCCCTGATGCAGCTGCCATGACGGAGAACTGATGACTCGGATGACCTCTGCTGCAATGCGGTTGTTGCAGTACCCTAGCTAGTGGAGATGTGCCACACGGAGTAATGCCATGATCATTCATATGGGATGTGTTGAACTCCCTGGATGTTTCATGACCGGAAGATGAAACACGTACTGGTAAAGAAGGAATGACTGCGATCTTCTTCGCCATGATTCATTTGCCGCGGCCTGCCTAGCGGAGACGACCGTGACATAGGAATAATGCAACATTCGGACTCGAAGTCCGTCTGTGAATTTCTCCATGGTGATGATCTTACCTCCTTAATTTCTTTATAGCTACGCCTGTCACTAAATCTCGCTGAGGTTTGTGGAACTTCGCAACACCCCCTGTACGCGTGCTTCCCTCCGTGCCCCAGCAGTTGTCCCTTCTCAGGTACTAGTGAGACGGCGTATTGTTGTGAAGACAACTCAGGAGTCTGACTGGTTCTACGGATATGATAGTTTTGTTGCCTCCTAGGTTGCGGTTACGGGCTTTAGAAGGAACGACTTCTATAAGTCTAACTAAGGGAGACTAGGTCAGGGGTCATGAGGTCAGTTCGCCGTCAGTCTGAGTTGACATCATTCGAGGTCATATTTTAAAGCCCGTTAAAGTAAACTAGTCAAAATCAAAACATATCTATGGGTGCGTATAAATCTAGAATGAACTTGAATGTAGATACTGAGTACAATTGTGAGAAGAAACTAAGCATACAGTAGCCCTGTGTGCGAGTAGACCGAGGAACAACCAGTCAAAGTGCCAGCACCAACGTAATACGGACGAAAATAAGGCAGTTACACTGCGAGTTGCGGTTCTGCTGTATACCCTCCAAAACCCGGGTGAATACCTGGGATTCCATCATTATAGACTTCTGAGACACCATTTATGTGTGATCCCTCCGGCCACGAGAACCTTTGAGATTGAAAGGGTTAGTCAAGCTACAGAAATACGCAGACAACATGAGGCATACCCTGGCATCATCATGTTGCTCCACCAAGCATCGTTTAGTGCATGCATTGCTGCCA
Organism: Rhizopogon vinicolor AM-OR11-026; assembly: GCA_001658105.1. Classification (NCBI taxonomy): domain Eukaryota; kingdom Fungi; phylum Basidiomycota; class Agaricomycetes; order Boletales; family Rhizopogonaceae; genus Rhizopogon; species Rhizopogon vinicolor. The sequence continues at coordinate 35,224 of KV448227.1, read as the reverse complement.
GTGGCCCATTCTCCGAGAGTACATCTGTCATCCCAACGTCCGCATCATCATTCGGAACTCCATTAGCTGCGACGTGCGGCAGGGCGTGAGAGTAAGCAACTTCGGAATGGATAATAGTCTTGGAAGGTGGTGTGGGTGGTGAAGAGTTTGAAGTGTCTCGGTTGAGCGACATCTGCATGACATCGTTGTCACGTCCTTGCTGTGATGTGCCTGGAACTGCTGCACCAGAGTATCCCGTCCCTGAAGATGATGAAGGATGCGAAGGGAAGTTATGAGGCTGAGATTGGTCAGAAACCTGGCTTTGAGGTGGACCGCGCTGAAGACGTCCAGCAACCGCATCTCCACCTTTCCTATGCCTCATAAGAAGGCTAGCGAGGAATCGAGCATATAAGTGTGGTGTGTGACGCTCATCAATGGCAAGATCTTGAAGGGTCGTGATCAAATGGCTGATGAGTTCAAATATCTCATCCTCCATCTGACTAGTCAGCAGCTGAGCAAACTCGGGACGAAGAAGCTGAGTCGACGAGGTGAGAACCTGAGATACATTGGATATATAAGTTATTCACCTTGAGCATGAATGCCGACGCAAAAGACGCGAATAAAAAGTGAGCTGGAAAGATTATGAGATAAGAACGCATCACTCATGTAGAATGATATCTCACCGTCAGGAGCAGAACGCATGAGACCACTCGGGACCAGCACTTCTATCATGTGCTTGATAACCACCTTTGCCGAATCGAAGCACTTCAGGAGATTCAGTGAGACTTAGGATACGAGGCCTTAATAGCAGCACGAACTTTGTCGAGAAAAACGTTGTCACTCGCCCCCATGCCTCGTTGGAAGGCGTGTTGAAATCCGAAAGAGTACATGACTAGGCGTGAGTAGCTAACCAAGCTGTAGGGAGGCACATCAGCTGGTTGCAAACTGAAGAGTGAAAAAGATAGCCTACAAGGGCAACAGACTGCAGCGGAATAAACATCCGGGATCTAGGCACCAAGAATGAGCACGTGTCTGTTTAGGGTCATGGGATAAAACCGTACCTCTAGGGTTCGATTCCTCATTAAAGCGCCTACTCCATTCCTCAAAATAGGCCGTGAGATGACGATCGTGTTCTAACGTGACATGAAGGAAGTTGATACCCTGCGAGGTGCTTTAGTTGCGAAAGTAGGCATTAATAAAGTGCTCAAACCTTGTTCAAGCCGGTCGGCGAGGTGGGGTCTGAGAAGATATCATCGTGGAAACGACCCACGATACGCATAAGTGTCGAATAAGCACAGTGGTGGATATCAAACTTCAATGCACACCTCATCAGCACTTCGTAAAGAGATGATATATGTAACTCACCTTGTCTCGGTACTGAGACTGTTTGTACCAATCTGCAGAATGACGAGTAATATAGTCCTCCTTGATGGTCGATGGCTTGCCAAACTGCGTAGCAGTTGATCTATCGATGTTAAAACATAACATCCATACGCGAGTGCGATTCAGCATCTCCCGTTCCTCCCGCTCTGTCTGTGGCTGCAGCGTAGAGACCTGATGTAAATTAAGGTCTGTCGCAATCCTGGAGTAACAGCAGTAAGCCACTGGATGCAAATTCAAGTAGAAGAAGGTATATTGCATACCGCGCAGCAAGTCCTGTATATAACCAGCTCCTGTCTTCTTCCCATTTGCGAGCTGGAACGGCATAGATACTCATGAGAATGTATGCTTGACATAGCTCGACAGATTTCCAGCCGTCGATGAGCGCGTTTGCCGCAGAGTGCTTCGCAAAGTGCATTGCAACTGGGTAGATCTGGGACTTTTCCTTGTAATAACGTGACGAAATAGCACAGACTGGAAGTCTCGAGTCAGAATTTTGTCGGGGCATGGCAGGAAAGTGAGTTACGTACTGACTGTGAATAGGAATGGACACCTTTGAAAGATGGTTTGAGACGTATGCAGTGTGGGATCGAGGAGACCAACGAATGGCTAGATAAACGTAAGTCACAACTTTGTCCCAGCTCAAGAAGCTCACATTGATTTGCTTCCAAAATCTGGTTGGCGGTCACACATCAGCTGAATGGAATCAAATAACTGCACGTGTACTCACATATCGAAGAGCTTTTCGACATCATTGTCATTCACAAGTCCATGGACAACTATCTCCGGTGTGTGTTGTTCCACCAAAGTTTTGCGAATGTTCAAATTTGATGCAGGACCTACTAAATCGTGAGAAATTACATACACCAGTGTTGCGCGGTGCATATTACCAGGCAGGAAATATTCATTATTAGCTACACCCTGCGAGTAATCACCGTCATAAACACCCAGGGTAACATGAAAAACAGACAATACTCACCACATTGTCGTCATCATTTTCGGGGTTCGCGCTACTTCCACCTGCACTGGCATTTCCGCCTCGACCTCTCCCTTTCGCCTTGTCTTTATCCTTGTCTAGAGACAAATTTGCAAACAGCCCGATCGGCACGGTGACATCAGGAAGTGTATCCCTGACTTTTTCGATGTCCTCTTCATCTGTGGCATCTTCGTCTGCTTCGGGATCATCATCCTCGGAATCATGTGTGGCAACTCCGGAGGGATTGCGCAAGTTACGAAGGAAGTCAAGATCTGCAGTCGCAGGTTGCTTTGTACTGGCCTGTAGGCGATCAAGCCAATCAACAACATTCATGTTGTCACTGTCAGATGGTGACGTTGCTGCTTTGTAGGATACAACCGATAGCGGCGTTGCCAGGTAAGGGTTATGCAACTGCTCAACAAATGATATCAGCGAACGAATGCGTGAAGTATCCCGCGAATAGCCCACCTGCTTGAGGAGCGACTCTATGATCTGATCTTTGTGACGGATCTGAGCCAGGAGATATTCTCGTTTACTAACAGAGGGAGGGTGATATGAGTATTGTGACATCGTAGAAGACATCGTGGAAGAGGATGAAGACAGAGTAAAAGAATCAGTAGAATCAATAGAGGATGATCGTGAACGGGACATCGGAAGAATAGTCAACGGAGACAAGATGCCACAACGAAGGGGATGTGGTAATGGGACCGAAAAGCAATGGGCTTTAAGTAGAAACAGGGCAAGACTAGTACAACTTGTACTTGCTCCGGAGAGTGGATGACGAATAGAGGCTAGTGGAAACGGAGAAAATGACAGAATGAACGGAACAAAATGACCGACTGAATGGCAGAAGGTTGAATATGGTGCTGAAGGCCGGCCAGATCTCAAGATACTCTCGAGGCCAAGGGTCTCGTTTCCCATTTGACTTAGTGGCCAGGCCCCGCATGCCGAAGAAGCGCCAGGGTGTCGGTAAAGAGACAAGCCCCGGTGCCAAAAAAAGAAAGAGAAGAAAGTTACGAGATCAAAATGAAACATGATCGTCGCTTCTAAAACTTTTACGACATAAAACGAAAACTTACTTTGGCGCTGTCCTAGGTTTACGACCCTCTACGATGCATGGATGCCCTCCAGTAGCACAACGCTTGCAAGTGCCGGCACCGTCCGGGAAGTCGCATTTCATCTATGATAACCGGAAAATGCACAAAACAGCAAACCAGTGTTGGATCAGTGTACCAATCAACCAAATAGGGTCGCAGTCAAAAGAGGAGTGCAGTCCATTTCGGGTGGGGAAAGTCAAATTCCGAAAATTAAAAAGGGACAAAACCCATAACCGGCGCACGAAATTGCGGGGTGTGTTATCAAAGTTGAGTCAAAGATGGCCCGAACAGCAGGAGGGATAGGATAGACGTGATAGGTGATCCAAGACCGCAGGCCACCGGTGTGAAGAACGTACAAACCAATACCGGAAGTTAAAGGATCCCAGTTGCAGTAGCAGCGAAGTCGCCGCGCGAGGAACCAAGGCAGTCCCAGAACGGAGAATGTGGGGCACGAGTTGTCGAAGCACGTCATCAACATATCAGATGTCGAGGTATGTCCGGAGTAAAAGTGCGCCGGAGATAGATCATGATCGAATGCATCAATGTGGCAATTGCATGATAGGAGAAGGAACGAGGTTTTGGTGAGTTAATTGGATTGTAGCGCGATAGATTAGAAAAGGAAGTACAGCGTAAAGGAAGGTGACGTACCTTCAGACGCTTGCAATGTGTACAAGCTCCAGCTCTGCAATGTCATTCGTGAGAGCGCAGCGTCGGAAGAACAATAAAGAGATGAAAGATACGTAGTAGTTGGCGGAACAAGAATCACCGAACCGAAAAACACCACACATATGGAGCAAGGAACGTGAGAGACCAGTTCCGGACAGGGAGCGAGTATTAGGCAAGTAAGGTGTTGCCATTGTCGGCAGGTACATTTTCACGAGGCAGTCGTTCAGGAGTCCATAGAGAGTGTATGAATAGGCGGAAAGTGAGGCGTCGGATATGTGATAGGCATATGCGTGTAGAACATTAACCCGGGGGAATCAAAAAGCGGTCACGCCAACATAGCAAGTCGAGGCCATCCAGATAGCACCGGGGCATGTCGAGTAGGCAGTGCAAGAAGGGCGGAGAAGTTGAGTCGGCATCAAGCAATTGTCGAGTTGGCAGTGCAGTCGGTGATACAAGTCGCCGGAGCGAGAAGACGGAAAAGGTAGCCGGAGTCGGGATGTCGGGATAGGAATAACGCCCGATTACCGGTTGGAGATACAGGCGCCAATTGAATAAGGTTGTTTCAAAGTTTGTGTCGCAGGACATCGATTGAAATCCGCGGCAGTCAGAAATAGAAGAATCGATGATATGGATGCAGGGTTGAATCAAGTGGAGATAAAACCGCAGCAAATATTCCGGAATGTAAGGGGAGGAATCAGCACCACAGCAGAGCCATCCGGACCAATGCAGTAAAGAAACCGATACACAAGCCAATGCACGTTCGGCAAGCACATCAAAGGGCATGAAAAAATAGGGTTGTTATGAACCGACGAATTTGAAGAAGCGGATCAGTTCGGGGATCGTTGGAGCAAAGAGCGATGGAACCAACATCAGTCGCGACGTCAACGGAAATTGTTTGTGACAGTGAAAACGAAAGTAAAGCCCAGGATCATGGAAATGATATAAGGACGCAGAGCACGGGTGAAGGTAGAAGTAAGGTTTGATCCAGCGCAGAAGTTCATGCAATACCCGTGCATCAAGGTTGGTTTGGTTGGTTCGACCGAAGAGTCACCAGAAACATCGTGTCGCATGACACATAGGGAGATCAGTTGAACAGTAGGAATTCAAAACATTTGCATGGTGGGCAGAGCAGGAAAGGAATAAAAGAATAAATCACAACCCGATCAGCACACTATCCTCCACCACAAAATCCGAGAGTCCACTCACTTGCGTTGTCCAGCGAGACCCGCTCCACCACCAGCTGCTCCCGACGCAGACGGCCCCGCCCACTCTATCACATCATCGTCATCACTATCATCGTCACTACCGCCGCCGCCTTGAGACGTGGACGGCCTCGGTCGTTTTGGAGCACGAGGCCTCCTACTTTCTGCCACAGGGCGACGGGCGGGTGGCTTCGGCGCAATTTGGGGACGTGCGGGGGCAACCTGAACAACCGTTGTCGCGGCAGTAATAGGCATAGTTGGACGCTGGTGCATTTGCATCTGCACGTACTGTTGTTGCTGTTGTTGCTGTTGTTGATGTGTGGCTACGACTGGCGGCGATCCCGGGGTCACAGTAGACACCGAAGAGCTTGGAGCGTGTCCCATACCCTGCGTAGGTACAATCATATTGGTCGCAGAGCTTGATGACGAAGTTGGTCGCGCCGAAGACGGGTCCTCGGATGAGGATGTTGTCGGGTGGCTTGCGTACGAGGCAGGAGAATGGGAGTCGTGTGAGCGGTGGAGACCAAGACTGCCTGTTGGTATAAGACAGAGAAGAAAGAAAAGAAGAGACAAGCGTTAGCATGCTGAACTGGAAGCAATGGAATCCCGTGACAAATGGCAATGAAAGATGACGACAAGAAACGGAGTGAAGGGTGGGCGCGCGCGATGAGTTAATGACCGAGGCTAGCATAAAATCAAATCCGGAGTCACACAACGCCGGATCGTTAACGCAGTGTAGCTTCATCTCCTATGACATCGAGTCTTAACCTCGCACCAGGGGAAATGTCCTTGTTCCCAATATAAAATATCTTGGGTGGATGATGATGACAGCTACGCGGTAACCGGAGCGCCAAGAGCCCTCAAAGCTTCGAGATAGTACAGTGTCAACGGCACGTAGTCACGTGGCAGAATCAATTTCAGAGTCCGCCAACCCGCATTGCAAACCAATTGCAAACGCTGCGTACTTCGCGGATGTGCCAAAGCAAAAATACGCGCAAAGGAAATACATAAGAAGGCACTCACCCCCATCACTCGAAGGTGTGTGCGTATTCGTCGGCGGTGTATGCGGTCCGAATGTCGTAAAAGGTGCAGGCGACGGGGGAGACATCGAGTGCGCATGCGGTGTAGGCGGCGGGGGCACAGGCGCGCGGGTCGCGTGCTGTCAGTCAGTGATGAGAAAGGAGTTTGAGGTTACGATTGCCAATTGATGATCGATAATCAAGGTGATCGATGGCGTTGATGGGAATGTGTCAATGCCGATGTTTTCATATCAGATTTGTTATCGATGAAGAACGTTCAGGTGTCATTCGAGGAGAACGTGGAACGTTAATCGTCAGCGCTCATAGATAAAAGATGAAGATGAAGCACGAAAAAAGGGGAATCCCGTTTCAAAGAATGGATCCAAATAAAAGACGTGGCAAGAAGACTCACGAGACTAGGCAAACTCTGACTCCCCTGGGCATTCATCGCGTAATACATGCTCTGAGCCTCGTTTGATATATAATACGTGTCGGATGGTGGGTAGTGCTGAGACTGTTGTGGAGCATTTGGAGTTTGTCCTGGGCCGTGGACATGAACCTGGGATCGAACATGAGCTTGCACATGAGCATGTGTTTGGGGATGCGTCTGGATGTGAGCGTGAAGCTGAGGTTGTGCATGTGCATGGGTTTGCGACTGGATATGTCCCCTGCTGTGAGAGAATCGAGCCTCAGCTTGAACAGGAGTCTGAGTCTGGGGGAAATGCTGTGCTTGCGGAAATTGCTGAATCTGGAACTGCGTTTGAGTCGGAGGAGGCGAAATTTGGCTTTGTCCTTGCTGCACCGTATACTGCGGTTCCGCCTGCACTTCTGTAAATTGTCCTTGCGCAATTAATTGGGATGTGCGCTGCGCAGCGAGGGCCTGGCCGGTTGGTTGCTGAGAGGCTGGAGATTCAGCCTGGTGTTGCTGAGGGGCAGGTTGCGGGGGCTGAGACTGAGTCACGGAGGGGGCTTGTGCCTGAGGTACCTGTGAGTATTGGTGTTGCTGGAAGGGGTACATCCGTTAGGAGAAGAACAAAAAACACTTCGGACAATGGAAAGCAAGAAAAGAAGAAGAAAGGTTGATAAGATGATGGTAACAAGGGGGGGTGGGGTCACACAGCCGCGCACTTAACAATACGCATAAGGTAAAATCCACCACGAATCAGAAGCATGCAACTATAGCATAAATTTGAAAGCGGAAATCATGCAAGGGAGTGGAAGTCCAAAGCTCACCTGACTTTCCGCGCCACGCTGTCTGTAGTACGCAGAAGCCCTGGCACTACCACGTGCCGGACGCTGGTGTGGTGGCTGTTGGTGCTGTTGCTGTTGGTGAGTCTGTCTATATGTCTGCCGAGGAAAAGAATACTGGTTCGTGTCAGAACCTTCGAAGGTATAGGGTTGCTGATAGGCTTGTTGTTGCTGATGTTGTTGGGCAAAGTATTCGCCCCCTTGAAGCCCGGTGCCTGCATACTGCGGATTCCAAACATTCACGGGTTGTTGGCCTTCGAAACCCGAGACTTGGGCTGGGTCATAGAAAGAAGCGCCCATCTGGGAGTCGCTATACCATTGTCGAACATCGGTAGTGGTGGTGGTGGCGGCGGCAGCGGCGGCGGTAGTCGGGTGGAATGAAGTGGGAAGGGAAGAAGAAGAAGAAATGGTATCTTGTAGCTGATCATTCCGGTTATGGGCTATTGAGACAGGGGGATGGAGATGCGTATGAATTAGAATATATTGGGGGATAAAGTGGGATAAATGTCATGAGTGGTTGGGTAGGACGTGTATGGAAGGGGGATACGCACATCCTGAGGACGCGAGCGCAGGATCGTCATCAGCTGGTGTCCGGCGGTTCGCCATCAGTCTTCAGCCCCCAGCTAGAGTTTGATAGAGTTGTTCGTGAAGATGCGTACGATGGGAATGTCGTGAATGTTTGTGCTGGACTGGTGTCAATGTGACGAGAATCTAGCCTGGACTGTGATCTGCCAGTTCCTGATGCCTGGACCGTCTTCACCGGCTCCGGCTTCAACTTCAAAGGCGCGTCGTATGATTCGTGTCGTTTGATGTCGAACGTTCAGTAAACACGTTGCACAACACGCATGCTGCGTGCAGATGGCTTTAGAATGAAGATGACAACGTTGATAACAAAGAAATTGAAGCAAGTACTGAACGCATGGCAGGTCTCATATTTAACCGACCCGTTAATGGCACAGGGTAAAAACGATAAGTGACCTCCTCACGTGACAAGTCCTAATTTGCTTCCGCGGCTTCCGGGAGTCTCTTGCCGGCCATGATTCATCCTCGTACAGCTCTGCGTCGGTGTGGTTCATCTGCGTCGTTTGGCATACGCACAGCCCCCGGTGCAGACTGCTCTCGAGAATCTGTGTAAATAACATACGGAGATTCACTTAAACGTGTATGTCTTTGTCTTGCATTGCCTTCTTATGTGTCATCCACTGACAAGAGCTTGCACGTAACCGGACTCCCAATCCATTGGAATCGAGCCACGTCTTATTGCTAGGCATACCGTCATGTTTTTTGTTCTAAATCTGACCCGTCCCATGCATTAGTACTAGTTGCACGAGACATGAGTGGTCTGTCCATTCTACGCAGTCCTTCGTGCCTTCTTTTGTCAATTTTAACGCGACAGGGTGAATTTTTTCTTCGTACCGCATGGTTCACGGGACTACATTACCTCTTCCTCTATATGTGCCTTACCACTATTCTCCTCATAATGGTGCTAACATTCAGATATCTTCCTGTTTGAGTATCGAGCGGTGCTGTTGCTAAACAGCACCCATTGATTCACGTTGGTCCCCACCTTGATGCGCCCGTCAGCTCCACTTCACATCACTCACTTTCACCAATTTCACACTTGTTCTGCTAACACCTTACTCTCTTCAGTTCGCCTTGTATTCGCACCTCCGACTCCGAACTTCGTCCAATCCCCGATATTCGAAGCTTGCCACTGCACACTTACGGCATCGTCGGTTGTGTGATTTGCCGCATTGGCGTTATTTCAAGGGCAGCGCTTGAGACTTCGAGCCTGTTCGTCCGCATAACGAACAATTTGGGACGAAACCTTCCTCGCAACCTAAGTATGTACTCACCACATCAAGAATTTTCGACAATACTACTGCTGTGCCGCGCCTCTTTTCCAACGGCGTATGGTCGGCGCACCTCACATATTTCTCATACTTGTGGGCTTTACACCTTCGCAGATATAGCGGAAACATGCCTATTGGTCACCTATAGTCCAATTTCTCGGGCGATAATTCATCTCCGGGAAATGTATGTGGTTTCCTATTCCCGGATTCTACCTTGTCAAAGAATTAAAAAATCACAAATGACGTGTTCGCGGATGGTCCTGTCCGTTTATTGTCTACACCACACGAAGACCACCAGCACACTATATCTTCTGCAGCTCCCTTGCGGTTGAGATATTAACTATCACGCTACCTTCCTCTCACTATTCACCTCACCTTGAATGAATCATGGTGTCGACCGATTGCTATGCACGGGTCGTTACTAAGGATGAGGTTGAAATTAAAATATGAAACTGAAAAACACAGAGCACATTGATATCCAAAGCCTCTATCATGTATATTTTTGGCTGGTACACGAGTCGTCCTGCCAAACCCGGCTTACAGCTCGTGAGATTTCTGGAACAAATGCACTCTGCTCAAGACTATTATTGTCAGAGCTATCACTGATTAGTACGTTTACCAAGAAGCAGCACGACATTCCAACACATCCCTGTCCTAGATGTTTCATTCGACGTGGCAGGTTTCTTCGTGTCAGAAGTGTAGTGGCGGCCCGTGACCCGGTCTGTGACCCGAATAAGAAATCCGCAACCCTTGAGGTCGAGGTTCCGGGAGGGCAGGTGCGTTAACATTCCCATTTTATGTGTGTGACCGTGATCTGCTTTATCGTTGGAATAGAACGTCAAGGTGAAGATCGAGTTTCCCGTGTGCTGTCGTGTAGAGTCTAGAAGTCTGGATGCACCGTGGGTGCCGATGTGGGCACGCGAGAGTCTCAGAATCAAGAAGACGACAAGTAGAAACACCTGACATGCGAGTGATGCAAAATCAGACTTGAGCCATTTCAGTCAAACCGTACTAAGTCAAAACTTCGAATTCTTATCGATAAAATTTCTTCTAGTTCCGACTCGTTCGCAAGTGCAAAACATCGATGATTCTCTGCGCATAGTCTCTTCAACTTGTTGATCTCGCCAATCTCATTTTGAAGCTTTTCTCGAAATACGTGTTATCGTTACAGACGCTGGTAGTGCTACCGAGAAGTCCATTGCGGGTGAATCCACTTAAAACAAAGGCAAAGGGTGGCCAATCTTGAAAAGGCACGCGACAGACAAAGGAGATGGGTGCATAATAGACATAGCGCCGAGAAGAAGTTGAGGTCCTGGGCATAAGGGATGGAACGGCTCGCACTAACTTCTCGATGAGAATGATGCATTAATAGAAAATAATTAATCTGAGCGGTTGTATATATATATATTCATACCAAGTTTTATAGCGCTACTTCAAGGTGTAGCTTTTTATTCGGTTTGAGTGGGGTACACCACCAGTTGTGAGTTGCTACGGCAGAACCATTCGAACGAAACAGAGAATAAGAGGGTAAATTCTGAGTCTGTGACTCTGTAGAATCTGTAGATTGAATGGGTTTCCTGCTGAAAGTAAAAATGTAGCTTTTTATTCGGTTTGAGTGGGGTACACCACCAGTTGTGAGTTGCTACGGCAGAACCGTTCGAACGAAACAGAGAATAAGAGGGGTTTGGTAAATTCTGAGTCTGTGACTCTGTGTAGAATCTGTAGATTGAATAGGTTTCCTGCTGAAAGTAAGTGGCGATAAGGACTTACTACCATCTTCTCAATAACCGTCACGCAAGCTTACATAATCTGTTCACCGTACATTATTGTTTTACAATTTTCGTACCGCTCCATATATGCCAATGTAAGTCTTTCGACTCACGAGACTGAAGTATGATTCCACTCATTTATTACTTACTGTGATACTGACTATCTACTAGTACTTACATGCACTCGTTATAGACTCGTTTCGATCCTTCTTTGTCCGTCGCGGGGTATCCTTACAAAATTTCCATCTTTTAATGATTAAACAAGTCCGACAGAACCCGTTCCCAACGCCTACCATTTTGCGAGCGAGCTGCGAGGCAACATCGGGTATCACCAACAGTAATGATGTGTGTTACTGAATGCTGACCCGCAGCTAGTCTTCTCGGATTCTTTGGATCCCAATGCTTTTCTACCGTCTACGTCAGTCCTTCGGAGTCTACTACACATCCTTCTTCGGTCTGAACGACACAGGCTGTGATGTGTGTGAAAGATTCTGCATCTTGCACGAAGGAGAAGCGTGGTGCTGGCTAAATGAAAAGGCCCTTTGAAGGTACGTCTCTCAGTATCCAAGAGCCTGAGTCATGTGAAGAGTTAGCGCTCGTACATAAATGCTAGATCCCATCCAAATTTTGAACTGGCCTGGGCATGGGGACTAGCAGGTGTTGTAAATGTTGCAGCTCACTTCGACGACATGGGGGTAGACGACAAAGGGAGGACGCTTTATGATGCTTAGGTGCAACTATAGTCTGCTGACGGTCGACTTGGCGCCGAATGGAATATCGATTCATGCTGACCAAATAGAGAAATATAATATACGGTCCAACCGAGAGTCCAACAGCGGTGTTCTTTCAGAAGAGCGCATAAAATACGACTTACGAGGGTAGGATTGGTTGCGTGAAGTGTCCTCCGTGTCATTGACGGTAGCGCTGGCATGCGTTAAGCGCTGAGGATACTCGCCCGAGTAAACTGCGTCAGTCAACAGGTTGTTTGGGGGACCCCATATGGGAAATTTAAGCATGTTTGTGACACCTGTTAAACATGTAAAGTGAGAGGTGTCTGACCTATACAAATCGCCCTCGTTTATTTCAGGCTTTCGAAACGGCCTTTTTGTCACAATCTAGGTTCATACATACATATTTATGTGACCTCAGGCCAACCCCGGACAGCTAATGTCGTCAAACTCGAAGGTAGCTTGACCCATACTACTTCAAGATCACTGTAATCCTAGTACCAGCATAACATATTATATACTACGGAACATATCCAACCTTCTGGTATACTCGCGCTCCTGTGGCAGTTGTTTCAGCATGCTAGCGTCCGCTCGTGGGTAAAATGTAACTGTAATCCAAACGGAATATTCGAGGTAGCTTCTTCGGGATGAAGAAATAGCTGACTCGGGTGTCTATATAATTCGCAATGAATCTAGAACTTGTCCTCTACGGAGGGCAATATCATGGCCTGCGAGCATCTCTACGACGTGATGATCAACACTATAATGCACCAAGCGTGGATAGGGAATTTCCTGCTCGGCTACAACCGCTTTCACCTGTGACAATTGCTCCGGTATTTCCGACTTATGCAATGCAGCCCCGACATTGACGAGCGTGAAGTCGTAGTATTTTCCGCGGCGGAAGTGCGCAACTATGCTCAGCGCCCATAGAGAGACGAACGCGACAGTAGCCACCACGACATGCGGCAGCGACGATGCGAAAATGAGTTGCGTCCTGGACACTCGTCCTGGGACATAGGCCGTGCCTAGCCCACCCATTATGTACGCTGAGGACCAAGAAAGGCATTTCAGTGAGGCTTCACCAATGCGCGACCAGAACATGCGCATCAAGTATAGACAACTCACCCTTCGCAGCAGCTTGCACTATTCGAGTGTACCCTTGTGTAAGGTTTTGAATGGGAAGTGGTTGGAGTGTTACTGTCACGTTTGTTGTGCTTTGATCGATGGCGTTCATCTGAGAATCCGAAAAGATAAAATTGACCTGTGTCTCTGTCCCGAGGCCGAGCCACATTGACGTTTGAGGGCCCGAATCTGTGGAGAGGTAGGACGTCGCTACGCCTAACATGAAGGAGGTTTCCATGAAGTCCAAGTTACCTTGCCTCTGGTATGGTTTCCCCTCAGGGAGAGGCTGGACGTCCAATATGAAGGACCCCTGTGTGCGCACCTCACGTGTTTCGATTGTGATGTTGGGTTTGCACACGAGGAACGCCAGCTCATAAAAGTTACCTGGCGCATTGAACTGTAGAGTGGGTATGCCGGTATAGTTTGGGTAGAAGGAAACGATATTTATCTGGTCTTCCGTACAGCCTGCGGCACACGAAATGAAGGAAAAAGTCACTGAGCCGTCGGATGGTAACGTCCCAGTAGTATGATTGAAGACAAATGTCGCTGGATTCAACACGTAAATCTGTGTTTTGAAGTTGGAATTATATAGCGCTTGTGTCGGATCAGCCAAGACGCAAATCTAAATGCTAGGCGAACTTACGGAAAATGCTACTCGGGACATCAACGTCCAGATCGAGACCTTCCAGGTATACTTTTACAGCCGTCGAAGCTACGCTGGAGCTGTTCATCACTACTGATGACGAAGACTCAGTTATATTTGCAGGGTTTGCCCATGTGCAATAAGGATGCAGCCCGACTACGTCAGTTAACCATCTTGCCTCTGTGGAAGCCTGGATGCTGCTTGACATTGGCACGACATAACCTGTATATTCGCCAAGCGAGTTGTTCGAGATGGTGTACGCATATGGCATGCTCAGAACCATCTCTGCCCATGCAATCGAAGCGGGGTATCCAGGGGAGACGGCCAACTGCATGGGGGGGATAGTTTGTCCAGATGCAGCAGGTCTACCATCAAGAATAATTAATTTAGACAATGGAACCCACTGGGAACCGATACTTTACCTGTAAAAACTCAAGGGTGGGATGGCACCAACAGGAAATGCTTGGATATCTCCGTCTGCCAGAACGGTCTGGAGGCTTACTTTAGAAGGTCGTTAATTATATGCCACGAATACAAGATAATTATACCCACAAGCGGCAGGCGCAAGCGCCGTCACAACCCACGCAATACCTGCTGCGATGAAGGCAGTGATAAAGTATCGCGAGCAATGATTGTGTATGATGAGCATGGCAGACTCAATAACTCCGCACGCAGGATTTGAAATGGCGTTGATTGCAGAAAGTGGAACTCCTCGGGGACGTGCAACAAGGACCCGAAAAAATTCTTCGCTCTGGTGGCAATGGATTGGTAATAACTCAAACAAAATGAGGAATGACTTCACTTACTTTCAAGCTGGAAAGCAGATCATGCACAGGGTAAAGAGAAATGCTGACAATGATGATGCTGGTCGTTGTTACGCCGGACTTTGCAATGGCTTCACAAGAAATGAGTGTTGGACAAGGCATGATAATGAAGGGCATACCGAGCCAAGTGCCATCAATATTATCATGCAGCCCTTGGCTAAAGGGGACAACTTGGTATTGGACTGTATAGCAAAAAGACAGATATGCAATGGTGATAAAAGGGATGAGGAAGGTTTTCGTAAGTTGCCAGATGCCTTTGAGCAATATTTCCCGGCGCCTCACGATGGGGCGCTGGTGAAGTAACTGCCGGTGTGGGGGAATGAGGGTGCTTGAACTCGAGTCATCATGAAGTGTGACAGGCAATCTGAGGTTTTGTAGATCTGATGTGATCTTTGAATGACCAGAAGTAGAGTGAGAGGGTGAAGGATGCGAGTGGAGCTCGTGCAATGGTATCAATGGTGACATATCCATGAAGTTAGTGGAGATCTGCCTATATATTATCTCGAGGCTGAAATTGAATGACTCTCATTAAAAGCGGATGTCGACTTTCATCACATCTACATAGCATCAGGCATAACCTTAAAAGGATTGATACTGCCTGCGGTGTTAAAACAAGGCCGACTGACCTTGTCCACAGAACACTATTTGTGGTTACATCAATATTGTCACTAACATAACCATAACACAATACGCTGACCTTTTCCTGGCACTGAGCGATTGCCAATTTGCTGTCAGGACGTAACCTCCACAGCAAGACGAACTAAGATGGATACAATCCATGATAAGCGCTTAATAACCATGACAGTGTCAGTGAATATAACTCACAAATTATATGTACTCCGAGTTCAAGCTCCACCTTGGCTATCCGGGTTGCCAACCATCTTGATCTTGGACACTCACTTCCACAACATTGGTTGATTCGCAGAAATGATCATCAGCAGCGGTGACTTCGTGCTTCATCAAGCATCCAAGACAGGTACCATCGTGCCAGATTGAGCATTCTGTGACATCGCAAGCTCTTGGCATTGAATATAGCATCAAACACCAGCTTGATGCTTGAAAAACTTGAAGGTGGAGGAAGAGTGAATTATGCCAACTGAATTCGTGTTGCTCATTTGCGGGAAACCTGCTGAACGTCCGAGTCGGCACCATCATTAGATGATCTTGCTAGCATCAATCAACTTGAGTTGCAAGTGCGTGGGAACCCTTCGAAGTTCACTCCATACTTCTGCGGTAGGTTCTGGCTTGGTCTTGGCTGTGATCACGAGATGGTTCCAGTCACTTGGAGTTCCAATCAGAGTGAACGGCGGTGCGGGCACAATAACATATTGCCCGTGGAAGTAACAATGACCAAGTTGCAGCCCAATGTACCTTGATTTCAAGTCAGGACTAGTATCCTGTGTGCTGAACCTGATAGGCTTTTAGCACAGGAGTTGCTTTACACGATATCGTTGTCCTTAAAAAACCAGGTTATCGGTCATTACCCGAGTACCTCCTAGTGCTCCATTTCCATATCATCATGTTACTTTGGGCATTCACGACTTTCGTCGCGGTACTGTTAGTCACTGTCAGTAGTGCTGACGGTCAGAGTAAGTACTCAATAGACTTTCCCTGTCGATTGCGCGATTGGAGCTGATACTAGCTCCTTCATTCTAGCATGGGTCAGCCTACCGATGAATGTTCCACAGAATATATCGGACTTAGTCTTCGATGGCCCCACCGTCCCAACATTATTCGGAACTCCCCCACAAGTGATTAATTTAACACTCGATTTGAATACAGCCAAGTTAGCGGTGTACTCCTCCGATTGTGTTTTATGCGCTGGAAACACATCCTTCGATGTTTCCATGTCGTCAACTGTGAAGGTCCGTGTCTCACCTTTGTGCAAAAATGTGCCAATACATGTAGCATTTTTCTCAGCCGCTCAATTATTCGTGGCCTTATTCGACGCTTGCTTACAACGGTAATGTGTACAGCGATACTATGGGATTTGGTGACGTTCTGCAAGTATCCGATATTCCGTTCGGTGGGTACTAATGGCTATCAGCTCGCTTTACAAGAATGACGCCTTACTACAGGCTTGATCGAAACTGGAGGTGATCGTGGCCTCGCATACCTGTTGTACAATGGCCGTCTGGGCCTTTTCCCGGACCCCCTCAACGCCACAGCAGCGTCACAACATTTTCTCTTACAGATGTACCAGTCAGGACAGTTGCTCAATCCGGTAGTCGGGTTACGCTTTGACCCAATGAACCCCAAGATCACTATCGGCGCACTGGATCCTAATGATTATCAAGGTCAAATCAACTGGGTTCCATTGACGACCCCCAATTCTACATGGATGTACAAGAATACATTCGTGATTAATGGGTTGAAGGGGTACAATGGATCTTTCCTGCCTGAAAGCGAGAACTTACCCACAACCCTTGATTCGTGTAAGCTCAGATCATATCTTTATGCACCGACAAATTTCAATGTTTGTTATAGTGTGGACAGGAATCTCGATGCCCAACGTCAACACATACGTCAAAAGCAAGGGATTTGCTGGAAATGTGCATTATTCCCTCAACTCCAAGAGTGGAGTTGCATCGTATGTGTGCAACTCGACTATCCCGCCTTATGTAGCTCTCACCGCCACCATCAATGGTGTCGATTACCCAATGGACTCTCTCAACAACTTACTACGGCCGATGGCATCAAATATAGCTCCTGCAGGATGTTGCCCAATAGCCCCGACGAACAGATCTGCTGACTTTCCAAACCTAAATTTCGGATTACCTTTCTTACGCAGTGTCTATCTGTAAGTGCGTAGCTTTCCTTGTTGGTTCGTCCCCTCATAGCGTTACGAAGTGCATATCGCTTTCCAACTGCAGGATGTCCCGGGTTCTATGGCTTCGCCTTTCCTTCTGGCCCCGTGAACCGCACCACCGCACAGATATCACAAACGCCAACATCTACACCTACGAATAGCGCACAGTGCCTCGCCCTGATCGCTCCAACCTCTACGCCAACAATGTCCGTTATGACTGCTCAGCAAATGCTTTTATCTACAACAAAGTACAAGGTGTATGGCGGTCCGCAGGATATGTCTATGCCTCTGATGGGGTTTGAGAACTTCCCGGCAATAGTGTGGAACTCGAGCTTGAAAAACGTGGTGTTATAATGATTATCGTCACTTTTCCTATTTCTTGTAACTATAATTTACGAGACCGTAAATATCGATTTCCAACAGCCGTAATAAAACCCAGTTGAATGTGATGTGTTTTTGTTTTTGAGTCTACTGCTGGTTTGCTGGTTCACGTAACAGTAGAAGTAGTAAGTACTAAAGAATGCCTGTCACTCAGTCGAGGTCCACATGAAACGTTTCATGAGATTCATTTTACATAGAAACAATAAAGCTTTCGGATTATCACGAGATCACAGGATTGCCACGCGGGTTCAGTTCTTGTACTTTTTTGCGACTTGAGCACTGGCGTCTTACAGCAATAAACCTTCGACGAAGACGCAACACATTCCGTAATATCCAGAGTCGAGAACATCTTGGCCCGTCGATTTGGGAAACGGCGTGTTGGCCTCATCTGTACATTTCCAGCATAAAAATATTTTGCTTATGAGCGCTGAGCGCTTCGTTATTATACTTGCTACATACGGCGATTGATGCTCCATATCCCCCCACGCCAAGTAACTTGATTATCTCTGATGCGAAAAGTCGGACTCGGAACTGGTCTGTAGGTTTGCGCAATTGTTCTGACAGACCCACATAGACACTAATGAATGGTAAGTACTATAATAGTAAGTATCCTAGCAGCGCCACAACAGGGTTGCTATGAGAGGGCAGGATCTTCACTGAGAAGTTGTCGACCCTCCATTCGACAAGTACTAGCGGCACCAGTTATTCCCCCGCCCTTTCTACCTTGTAAGTTGATCGAGACATGGACAAGTCTTTGCAAATCATCTGCTAGAACCTCTCAGCCTCACAGCATGATTGTCTGTGATGCAAAATATTTATAACAACACCAAGCTAGTTCTGCCGGTGGCAGCGAGCCCTATATTGCAATAAGTGTCAGTATTGACGTTGGTGGCATAGACTCATCCTAACTTGTGAAATTCCCAGACAGCTTTCTATTTCACCTTTAAGGATGGCCTGGGTAATGTGTCAAAAAACGTCAACCTTCATCTTCCAGTCTACGGACATCTGCCGTATTTAAAAACGTCTGGCACCTTAGACACAGAGGAAACCATGGGCAGTTCGGACAACAGGCTTACAGACAGCTACGGAAGAACAGTACATGATCAAAGTACATAAGAGCGTAAAGCTGCCCGAGAACATCAGTGTACTTACGACGTTGGCCTGTCCATGGTTGAAGCCATTTAAAGTTTGAATCGCCAATCATGAATTAATCTTACTTCCGGGCAAGCGAATGCCAGCGGAGCAAAGATAGATAGGGGCCGTCAATGGTCATGAGTGAGAGAATAGCACTGTAAGAATAACAACACTCACAACCAGAGGGCCGTAGCTGCATTCGATGCGGAACTGATGTTTCGAATGGGGTGATTAGATTTTTAGTGACTAGCAGATATATTCTCCTTCGACGAGCGTTGAAGTAGGTCCCAGACGTGGAGAAGCTGCCCCATAACAAGAAAAATTGTGCATCCAGCGTCGGGAAGTTCAGCATCCTGTCATCAGAAGTTCGCGATAGGAAGAAGCAGGTACTTGTGCAAGATTTCTAATAGCTGTGATTTTGCGCGTAGGTCACATGAGGGGCCCCTAGTTAGTGTTTCAGTGTACGGCTATATGGAGAAGATGAGAACGACAGTGAAGATGAAAATGCCCGTAAACACTAACCAGTGAGAGTACCCAGATAACTGAGAGGGGGCACTGGTATAGGATTTGCAGAAGGGAAAAAGTGCCTTCATCTCCCTACTCCTCGAAGGCAGCGCGTCTCCATGGTCAATTCAGGACGTGGCTGACTCGAAGTTTGTATGATGGATACGACCGAGTATTGCTACTTAATTTGATGGTGGGACTCGACGAAGAACTGGGAGAATCAATCAAGGATATCGCTGTCTCAACTCAATTCCACCTGAGTTCCATGTATTACTACAGTAGGAGGACGCAATGTGTAATGTGATGAACTTCACAAGATAGGGCTCTGCAGTTGACTGGAAAGTCCCGTGGTTCTACCGAGCTTTCGCTTGTATGGATGTGTAACCTCGGTAAAGAATGAACTAGAGGAACGTGCTGGACTTATAAACCTTGGGAGACTCCTGGCAGATCATTTTACGTCCATCACGCCCCTCTGACGTCGTCCAGGTTTTAATTACGGGTCG
The DNA here is from genome assembly GCA_001658105.1 of Rhizopogon vinicolor AM-OR11-026. Classification (NCBI taxonomy): domain Eukaryota; kingdom Fungi; phylum Basidiomycota; class Agaricomycetes; order Boletales; family Rhizopogonaceae; genus Rhizopogon; species Rhizopogon vinicolor. Next base: position 15,387 of record KV448227.1, on the reverse strand, counting down.
TCAATAAGGCATCTACAAATGTAGCTCGAAACTTTGCACATGATGTAGTGATGAATGACGATCGATTTTCGCCGCATGACTCACATTCAAATCAATCTTCTGTTGGAAGATTCCGAGGTTCTTCCAACTCTGCAGCATCTCTTCTCTGTTCTTCGCCCTCAATAGCCATCATATCAACCAGTCCCTCATCGTCGACCTCTTCTTCGACTTCTTCCTCTTCCTCTTCGTCCTCATCCTCCTCACCTGGCTCTCCCATCTCTTCATCAACTTCATGTGCGATATCGGTGTCCGCGACCCCAGTGCTGTGCACGTCAGCTAGAGATGCAGATGATGCTGCTGCTGCCCGTGGGGCGAACGTGAATGGCGGAGGCAAATTTGTCGCCTTTTCCTTTCCCTTGGATTTCGAAACAGTTGATGCGGATTCACTTTCTTTGGCCTTGCCCTTGTGCGAAGAACTTGCGGCCCCGGATTTACGACCCTTGTCTCCTTTTGAATTATCTCTGTAGACTGCGCATGGTTAGAATTATCGAGGGCATGACTCGAGAATGAGGAGTATGGTCTTACTCTGAAGTTCATTCTGTAGCATCTCGACGAGGTCCCCAAACTCGATCATCTCGAGCGCTTTGAGCACATCGGACGCGGAGATGCTTTTGTGCTGCTTGGACAAAGCCACGTCGTGAGCTCTGACAAGACATATCAGAAGGCGTCGCAGAAAATCATTGCTGTCACACACGTCGCCGCTACCACAATGATGAGCACTGAGGTAAAGCATGGCAAGAACGTATCTTCGCATACCAAGGTAGTTAATGAATACTGTCGAACCCTTCACCAAAGACAACACGGTTTCTTTCTGCAGTTTCGAATTTTCTGGCATCTGTAGAATGTATTAGCGCAAAAAGCCTTGTTAACCATGTTGTAAGCCTTACTGCTGATTTTGCTATCTTCGTGACCAGACTCTTTGGGAGCTCGAAATTCTCGATACCCTCTGAGACGAGATCTTGCTGAGCCTGAGCAGAAATCGGACCACCACCAGCATCTTTACGCGGCATTAATGGATTTCGAGCTTGACTAGAGCCGCGTAGTAAGTGGATGGATGGTGTATGGCAATGTGATGGTGTGAAAGTTCTTGTGCGTGAGGCAAGTCAACTGGCAAGCGGTGGTAGGTACTGGTTGAGCTCAGCCAACTTGAGCATATATGTCTTGCTGACTTCCCGAAAATCCTCGAATGCAATGATTTCTCGCGAATTTCGACTCCTCATTTGGGTGTTATGTGTTCATCTCGCTGGAATTTACCTCTTTACCAAGGGCTTCCTCCTCACTCGACTCGCCCTGCCAGACAGAGGTGCATGTACCTCGGACGCCTGCACTTCACTCACCACCCACAAAAGAGCAGTTTTGCTCGTTATAGACGCGCTCCGGTTTGACTTCATCGCAGAACACCCACCAGAACCTGCCTCTCCTTTCCATCACAATATTCTCACTCTACCTCGCGAATTGACTGCGGCCCATCCTGATAGATCCTTCATATTTAATGCATATTCAGACCCACCAACGACGACTCTCCAGCGACTAAAAGGCCTTACCACCGGGTCTCTGCCCACTTTCGTAGATGCAGGGGAAAACTTTGGAGGTTCTTCCATTCACGAAGATTCTATCCTCCATCAGTTAAAAGCTGCAGGCAGAAACGTACGTGTCGATTTATTGTTTTGCTCTTCCTTGCCCTGATACAATTTCAAGGAAAGATTGCTCTCGCCGGGGATGACACATGGGTCACCCTTTTCCCAGATGCCTTTGAACCAAATATGACCTTTGCCTTCGACTCCTTCAATGTCGAAGATCTTCATACTGTGGACCAGGGTGTCATCGACAATCTTTTGCCATTGATGCGACACCATCAACATTCATGGGATTTCGCTATCGGTCATGGTTTAGGCGTTGACCATGCAGGCCACCGAGTCGGTCCAGACCACCCGGTGCTGAAAGCAAAACTCGAGCAGATGAACAGCCTTTTGCATGATGTCGTTGCAGCCATGGATGACGACACCCTGCTCATATTATTGGGCGATCATGGTATGGATCGTATGGGTAATCACGGCGGTGCCAGCGTCCTAGAGACAATGTCAGCCCTTTGGGTTTACAGCAAGATCCCTATTTCGTTTTCTGGATACACCATCCCCGACGCCATTCTTCCAAAGATCACCTTTCCGGAAGCCACGGTCCCGCATCGCTATGTTCAGCAGATAGACCTGGTTCCGACTATCTCCTTGCTCTTGGGTCTTCCCATCCCATTCAATAACCTGGGAAGCGTCATTCCAGAACTTTTTAATCGGGATCCAGACGGTTTGTCTTTACAAACAGCCATGCAACTCAATGCAGCTCAGATCAGGCGCTATCTCGACGCTTATCGCTCTAGTCCGTCTGGAAAGGAGCTTGATGCCGCATGGCATGATTTCGCAGTCGCTTGGGCTGACACAACTGCCGTATACGGAGAACACCATCTCATTGCACTTGATAATTTCACCCGCATAGCTTTATCCGCCTGCCGTGTCCTCTGGGCTCAATTTAACGTCCTGTTGATGGGCGCTGGATTGGCAGTGATCGGCTTGAGCATTGTCGCAGGCTGGACGTTGTACTCCAAACTCCGAGACGTCGGTGATGATGAGTGGGAAAAGTGGGTGGACGAGGAAGTCCTGTGGTCATTCAGCACCTCCGCTGTAGGACTCGGTCTAGGGTACATAATGCATATTATGATGCATGAGTATTTAGATGGAGTCGCCATGCACCAAACTATGCTCTTCACTGCTTCCATTTCCTCGTCGATCGCCGTGGCAGCTGCAACTCGCCCCACAATCACCTTCAAGTCTATAAAGGCACTCAGGTCGCTTCCTATCTTCCTCATTCTCCACACCTTGTGTTTCGCATCAAACTCATTTACAGTCTGGGAGGACCGCATTGTACTCTTCTTCCTCATCTCCTCCGTCGTTCCATCCATCATCATAGGATTCACTGCTCCAACATCTCGGCTGCGCTATCGTATCTTGGGTTTTTCAGCGCTCTTCGCAGGATGTGCGCGGCTCATGGCGATGAGCACCGTTTGCAGGGAGGAGCAGCATCCGTACTGTACCGTGACCTTCTATGCTTCCGAGTCATCATCAGCTCCGCCAATCACAGCACTACTGCTTGCCTTACCCGTTGCGATCGCCGTTCCTCGCGCCATCCGCCGCATACTCAAAATCTCCAAGTCGGACTCGGGTCTTGCTGCAACATTCATTCCACTATTCCTCGCTCCAGCTTTAGTCGCTGGCACGTTGTTCTGGATGCTCGAATGGGTACACTCGACGGAAGTTGTGAGCAATATGGGTGGAGTTTTAAGGTTGACGCGAACGGTCCTCGCGAGAACCACTGCTGCTGCTGTGTTGATCGGGGGCGTTTCGCTCTGGTGGACGTCGCCGATTTGCCTTGCGATCTCCAAAAGCCAGTCGAGCACATCCACATCAGAGGACAAGCCTCAAGTCACAGTCCTCGGCTTTGCCAACGCCTTTGGCTCTCCGTACCTCATTTTTTGGCTGATCTTCATGAGTCTTGTCTGGTTAATGACCCAGCTCTCTGGGCAGGTTGTCCTCGGTCTTTCATCCATCGCGCTTCTTTCTTATCTGGAAGTTGTCGACAGCGTTCGGGACGTACACGGATTAAATGAAGCGTTGGCTTCTAGCACACCATCTTCCGCCCTCGATCTTACCGCTGGAACACAAGATCTCGTCTTCTCAGAAATCGTGCCCTTGGCGCTTCTAGCGATGCACACGTATTACGCTACAGGCCACCAATCGACCATCCCCTCACTCCAATGGAAAACTGCATTCATACTCAACTCCACCGTCTCCTTCCCCTTCTCGCACGCAACGCTGATAATCAACACCCTCGGCCCGTTCTTCCTGATAGCTCTCGCGGTGCCAATGCTCGTGCTTTGGAACCTCGCCCCGCTACCCCATCCGAAACGCCTGGGCGCGGCGGCGCTACGATCGGGAATCGGGCTGTCGTTGTATTTTTCTGTGCTGGCTTTTGGCACAGCGGTGTTTGCTGCCGCTCTAAGGAGGCACTTGATGGTGTGGAAGATTTTTGCGCCGAGGTATTTGTTCGCTGCTTTTGCTCTTGGTGCGGTGGACCTGGGTGTGTTGGTTGGCATAGGCATAGGGGTTGGGAGGGTTAGGGAGGAGATTGCAAGGGTATTTCGGGTGATTTCTTGATAAGTTTAGATGTAATCAAATTTCGTGACTGACGCTGACATGGATCATGGATCATTGATCATTGATGCTGATAAGTACTGATGCGGGTCTTTCCATTATCCTGTAAAGGTACATGAATGATAAAATCAATTACCGGGGCTGTCAATCCGGGAGGTTCCATGGGTCAAATTAATTTACTTCCTTACATATGGAATTCCGAATAGGTCAGGTTTAGGAGAACACGCAATGTTCTATGGAACATGCATGATAGTTTCTGCTGCGGTACGTTCTCCGCAGGTATTGACAAGTTTAGATATTCGGAAGGCACTGTAATTGATATGGATATCGACACTCATGGTGATACGCTTGGATGTCTTCATCTCTGGGTTTGTGGGGTAGACAAATTTTATGAGCGCGGAAGCGGCAAACTGGCTGCTTCAACCAAGAACAATAAGCTTTGTTGCACGTGGGTTCCACGCCGTGCCTTTTATACAAGTTTTCATTCTAGTCACTTGCCTTATTAGGATGTGGACTTAACGACAGTGACACTGCCATGGCCCTGCCGATGGCGTCGACTGCTTCATTGCTCTGGCCTATTGTCCCATCCGGCTAAAATAACGGAGCGCTCGTGTCACAGCATTTACGTTGTGCTCCGTGTCCGCCGCTCCTTTTTTCATTCGCGCTCGTGGAAGGCGTTAAACGTTTCATCCTCTCCAACAAGCACCCACAACGCGATGTCATCCGAGTCGCGTACGGTGAGCGTCCAGCTCCCGGACCTCTTTGCTTCGTGTAGTCCCTTTGAATTACGCGTAAACAGACATTGTCGGTCAGTCTCGCAAGCTTCCGAGGCGTGGCTGCGCGAAACAGGACTGCGGAGCGAGTGCGCGATGAAAGTCGGGCTATGGGCAGCGTTGTGCTATCCAGGCGCAGACTCTTCTCAATTGAGATTGGCCACGGACTTTCTGAGCTTGCTGGTACATTCGCAAGAACAGAAGACACCTGCTGACGGGAACCGAGCTTTTGAGCTGTGAGTACCGTTTCGACAAACCGTCTGCCTTTGACCTGGCTAACACGATACACCTTGGAAGGGCGTCTGACCGGCTCAGCCGTGTTGCGTACAAGAACCCAGCATGGTTCATGCGTTTTAATCGGTCCATGCGTTCATATCAAGATGCAAGACAGCATTTACTGAATTCAACCCGTATTCCGGATCTCGAGTCCTATATTGAGCTTAGAAGAGATGCTTCAGGCTTCAAGATGATATTTGACTTGATTGAGTACGCTGGAGGACTGAATCTTCCGGAACGCGCCTTGGTGCATCCCATATTGAAGCACCTAACAGAGCAGGCTTGCGATGTTATAGCATGGTCTGAGGTACGCATCGGTCTACGAAACTATGCATACTGCCAATGCAAATTGATGTCTATTCTAGGATGCTGTCTCTTGTGCTCAAGGCATTACACCGACTTCACGACCCAACATCGTCACTGTGCTGATGCGGGAACGCAAATGTTCATTCGGGGGTGCGCTCTCATGTGCGGGTACGCTCGTCAAGCAGAACGTGGAGACTTTTCTGGCGACTGAGCGCGAGTTTGCTGCTTGTGCCGATCTTGCGACGAACGATGATACGCGACGATATGTACGAGGCCTACGCGATTGTATCGCGGGAACCGTCAATTGGCTCTATGAGACGGAAAGATATTTGGGGACGAAGGGGTATGAGGTGAGGTCGTTTGGATGGGTATTTGTGCCCGTCGTAGATTGACCGTGGGCTCCTCTTACGAGTTGACGTTGATGACTTGCATGTGCTCTGTAGCTTATACTGTACTAGTGTACTGTGTTAGATTTGTAAAAACTATCATGCAAGCCATGTCTCACTTGCGTAGAGTCTGGTCCGCGCGCGCGTTAGCGCCTTGCCCTTGTCTGGTCTCAGTTGTCTTGACGTATGTCTCAGGTATGCCAAGGCTTCAACGCTTTCCCAGACTGCGCGCGCAGAACGCGGTCTTAGCTAGGTCTGGCTCCGACACTTGCTTTCGCGGCGCAGTTAAACCATGTCACTAGAAACACGAGTATATTCCCTGGACCCGAAGAGAAATGTTTGAGTCACATGATTTCAGGTCTCCACATTTATGATGTGTTTTTCTAGGTGTATATCTAGGGCAAATTTCGTGGCTCCCCGTCCTACTCACACCCTCTCAGGTAAAGTCTAGACTTTTTTGTATGATTGCGTGGCATTTCAACAGCTTCATATAGTCATAATGTGCGCGGTTGTCCTCACACTGGAGAAAATTGGTGTTCCGTGTGGTGGACTCCTAGAGTTGCCTGAATACATTTCTCAGGCTGTCTCCTCCGCCAGCAGTCGTTTAGCCAGAGAGCCGCAGATATTTTTGGTGTCCTCTGATAGAGAATACCATGGATCTCTGCGGATCTCTTCGCGCAAGGGGTTTGACTCCATTGTCTCAATAGTTTCCATGGTAGAAGCACTTTGAGTGGCGGTTAAGGGGCCTACAGGTCTCGTCGCACAAGTGTTGAGTGCACGCCTGTGTTGTTTCGCGGAAGGCAGGGCACTGTAGCGTCATATGATGTAAGATTTCAATAGCATCACAACCGAAGTGGCATAGTTTTGGGGGATGGTGGGAACGACGATGAGTGTCGAGCAGGCGGGAAGCCAAGAAGGAACTACCGCGATGATATCATGCTCAGTTTTACTGAGCTATGGGCGTTTTTGCAATCCTGAAGGCAAGACAACATCGAACAGAAATATCCAGTCAATGACCATCATCCCACGATACCCTCTAAGACTTGAACTACCCGCTGTTGTTTCTAATAGTGCAGAAATAGAATAAGTATTGTATCTTTCGCTCATTGCCTCGATGCTCACCTCTCTATGAGCCCGCAAATCAGTGGGGAACATAGTTGGCACCCCGAGAGCTTCTAGGGAAGATTGCTGCTTCTCTAAGAGACCGTCCCATGCGAAAAGCACGCGTTCCGCATCGAATTTTTGTAGCTCTTTCCGAAATGCATTGTTCATCATCTGACGTATGGTTAGATTTGACAAGTAGATTCGGCTGCACTAACATCTGCCTCGTGCTGCGATATTCCTCCGCCAATCAACCCAGCTCTGTGGAATACGTCGTGAGTAATTAACGGAGACGTATCATTGAGAATGTGTACGAACTTCGTTAGCGCGACCTTGACTTTATTCTCGTGTTTCTTATGTACAGCGAGCCGTTCTTCCCACAATTGTTTCTCTAAACCCTTTTGCTCTTCTCGTAGCTAAAGTCATATTCAGTGGTCAGGAAATGCGTCTGTGAAGACTGCACAATGAACGTACCCGGGATATGGCCGAAACGAAGTCTACGTTCTCTGCCAGCTCTGTCAGATGGGGCAAGGTTTGCTGAAATGACATCATGCGGAGATCCAGCCCGCGCGTGGACGCCCGCTCCCCTACATTGAGAGATTGCTGACGAGCCGAGGTCTCTGGAGGCTGAGGGGTAGAGTGGCTTTCCAGATGCGAAGATCGCGAAGACGTCTGTGGTGCAGTGAAATATGGTGCAGGAGGTTGCGGGGTCCTCGATGGGGTTATCCATTGAGATGGCTTCAGTTGAGACAGCAAATCGGCTACCGATGAGGATGCATTGGATATGTCGCTTGTTGGGGCAGATGGTTGTACCGGGGTCGATGCAGCCTGAGGTGTGGTTGAAGTCGATGGGGGATTTTCTGGTTCACTGACATCTTGGTCTGCGGCGCTGGTACTAATGCTCTCTTGCCAGGCCTGTGACGACCTCAGTTGTTCGAGCAGAGCTTGGATACCTGCAGGATCCTTATATCAAGTGGTCATTATCAACGTCAGTAGGCATTCTATGTCGATCAATTTCGTCATTTACATTGATGTTGGTGAAGTTCATGAGAGGAGCGGAATGGTGAACTAGCCTATTACACCCGGCTGCCGGGCGGAAATCGTAATCCAAGTTGAACACTTCCGACCAACCACGTCTGGACCAAGATCCTTATACATGATGCTAAAACTTCAATCAGCTGCAAGGACCGTCTTTTATTCTACCCGTAGGTATGCACTGCACGTGTACCGCGACCGAAAATGATATGTCTCTCACCTACGACTATGACTATGACTGGTATTCTCCGAAGCGTAGTTTTGGCAGATATATATTTCAGGTTTACCTATGCGGCAGCCTGATGCCCTCGCAATGCACCGACGGAACTTGTGCGACTGATACTCAAGGCACGCAAGTTGTGCAAGTTGGAATGTTCGTCAATTATCATACGTTGCGACCTCTCCAGGGAGCGGCCAAGCTGGGTGACCTATGAGATTGACCTAGATCGCAAATTGAATATCTTCCACATAAATGGAATACAAATGTTCCGATTCTTGGAATGCCTTCCAAACGACGAGGATTGTATGAAATACATTTCCGAAGACTATTATGGCAGCGTAGTTTGTGCGCCGCAGACCTTGCGACATATCCATCTTTTGTCTGCACAGATGATCATATGGCCTTGAGCGACCTACTGGCCTTCAGGGACACCTTATCTCAGAGCGAGCACATTCGCGTCTCATTGTTAGAGACGATTATGCATGGTTTGACCCGACATTTCCCAGATAATCTATCGGCCCAAGCTTATACCTAACGATAATCAATTCACGGATAAAGAACGGTTGATTGCATGCTCCGGGCTCCTTGACCACCCTAGCCGTTTATTCCTCAGATTTTCGATGATCTGTCTGGTTTCATTTACCATCCCAAGCTGAGTAGAGGAGAGTTTACATGGGTTCGCGAGGACACTGTTATTTGCATCACTGCTCTTGCGCGTCTTGGCTATCGTGTTGACGCTGGACTGTTTGCGATTTCTGCAATTTCCCGGGACCAAATAAGCGTCGCTTTCAGGTTTATAAGAAGGAATCGTTCACACAGGGAGTTGGCGATGTAACTACTAACATCAAGCATACAGCGCTTCCTTCTGAACTTTGGCAAGAGATCTCCGTTTACATGACCTCTTCGCCTTCGGAATGGTTTCAAAGCAATGCCGTCTACTTGCTGTGCTGTGCGAGCAGGTATCCCTACTGTTATGTTTGTCGGGTTGAAGAGAACACAGCCTCACAGGTGATAGGACTAATATTCGGATTCCTCGAAGCTCAGCCTGACGTCACGAGAAGCTCGTTGGATATTATGAGATCGATGACAGAGAATATTGGCGCAAGCGCTATATCATATGCGACAACGAAAGTGACAGCGGCTATGCTATGACTGTTAGCCGGGCCCCTATTGGTTTATCCCTGGCGTGTTCCCGTTACATGATGTAGTTAGTGAGCGCTTGAGCTGTTTGAAATTTGAATCTTGCCACATAGTTCTACAACAAGGTGTCTTTCAATTTTGTTTACGCGTACAGAGCAAAATTGAGAGCCGGAACAACCACTCCGTTTTATCCACGTGAGTGATGTCGATGAGGCGCGTAAGTATTCCTAGTAGACTTAGGGCCGGGTCTTTCGCGACAGTCGCGTTGATGATGTAATCCAAAACCGTCACAATGTGGTCGCACTGGACAAACTACACCTTCCACAGTCCTTGGGCCATTCTTATTTTAATATTTAACTGAGAACCATAAGAAAATGTCTAGCCCAACATCATCGTCACCCGTAGCTTTCTCAATATCTCCTGGTCCGACGAGCACAGCGGCCTCTTCACCTTCCCCGAGTAGAGAACTATCAAGTAGAGGAGAGAAGAGTACACGCGAGGTTGGTCGAACCCAACACCCACCAGTCTTCTCTAGGTACTAACTCACCTCTGTCGCAGACCTCAGAGGTGATGGAATCGATCGAAGACGAAGTAGAATGATTTCATCCAAAATTCGAACGCGTCTGACCAGTTAAACTAGGAATTTCAGGAGCGCTTCTCTCGGCTCGAACGCCTCCTGGAGAAGTCCTTCACATACTCCAAATTGCTCGGCGCGCAGATGGACAAGGAAAAACGCGCATGTGCACTTCGCGCTGCCATGCAAGCTGCCGCACCTTCAAAACCTAAATCTGTCGCCCGCAAGTCTGCTCCGAGGCGTGGCGTGAAACGGGTACGCGTGGAAGAGTCAGATGAGGAGCAGGCACATGTGAAGCAAGAGATTCCGGGGCCTAGTGCGACTGAGGGGGAAAATGGGCCACGCCCGAAATTCCCTCAGCCTGCATTGATCACCGGGGCAACGTTGAAGGATTATCAGTTAGAGGGAGTAGAGTGGATGGTGAGTCTGGATAAGAATGGTGTTTCTGGTATTCTTGGTAAGTCTTCTCTCCATTGTCACGCTAAAAAATTTAAACCACGCATACAGCGGACGAAATGGGTCTAGGCAAGGTGACTTGATATGACTGATGTTTCTATCAGGTTCTGACGGGAAGTCTTTTCGTAGACTCTGCAAACGATTGCATTTAATGCACATCTACGTGGCTTGGGTCATTACCAACCTTTCCTTATCGTCTGCCCTTTGAGCGTCCTCCATAACTGGATAGAGGAATTCCAGAAATTTGCGCCTTCTGTGAGATTTCCGCAAACTCACCCCTTCCTTTGAATATCGTTGAACCTTCGTCTCTTTAGATACCCGTTTGCATGTATCACGGTACTCCTGCTGAGCGTGCTGACCTTCGCCGGACCGTCATGCGACTACCGGAGACTTCAGCTTCAGACGGAATCTCGATGCCTAAGGAGGAAGTCACGATGAAGAAGCGACCCGGTCGAAAAGCGAAGGGCAAGAAAGCCCCCGCACGTAAACCTCCTGCGCCGAAGCGCAAAGCGAAAGGCAGACCCGCCAAGAGACGCAAGATCGAGTCTGATGACGAGGACAGCTTTCAGCTAGATGAGGAGAACGAAGATACCTCCGACGTAGACGATACCCGTATACCTACCCCACACGATAACCTTTCTCTACAGACTCCTGCTACTTTCCCGGTTGTAGTTACCACGTACGAAATGATCCTGAAGGACAGGGTTCATCTTTCCGCATACAACTGGGGTTACATTGTCGTGGATGAGGGGCATAGGTTAAAAAACCTCGACTGCAAGCTCATGCAGGAGATCAAGAAATACCCGAGCGCTGGTCGGATGATCTTGACTGGAACACCACTACATGTAAGATTCTTTCCAGCATGGGCAGTGTCTCAGATGCTCACATTCTACAGAATAATTTAGCCGAGCTGTGGTCTTTGTTGAACTTTATACTACCTGATATTTTTGATGATCTGGATACATTCCAGGAATGGTTCGTGATCACTGTTCTTGTAACATTGGTGGACGGGCTCATGGCAAGATTAGGTTCAACCTCGGGACCATGCAATCTCGCCTCTCTACTGAACAATCATCTCAGTTGATCGGTACTCTTCACGGCATCCTAAAGCCTTTCCTCCTTCGACGGCTGAAGGCGGACGTTGAGGGGCTCCTTCCACCGAAGAAGGAATATGTCCTCTATGCCCCCTTGAGTATTCGACAACGTGACCTATACGATAGTATTCTGAACGGATCAATAAGAAGCTACCTCCTGGGCACCCCCAAAGAAACAGAAGCACGAGTCGAGAAGGTTGCAAAAATTGATGTGGATGCGCCAATGAAGCTCAGGCAACAGGACAAGAGACGATACGACTTTGACGAGAGTGACGACGAGTACTTCGAAATGCTCGAGGCCGGTGGAGTAGCCAAGGTCAAGGGGGCACAAGATGACATTTCTGAGCTAGGAAGACAATACCAGCAGCTTACGACTCGTTGGTGTCTTCTAGGTATCACTGCCTTATATTGACTGACCATCGAACATAGGCAAGAAGGTCAATAATATGAAGCTTCAGAACACCGTGATGCAACTTCGCAAAGTTTGCTCGCATCCGTTTTTGTTCGACTGGCCATACGTTCCAGGGACCCAAGAGCTTGTGCTCGACCAACAACTGGTAGATGCGAGCGGGAAGATGATGGTTCTTGACCGCCTTCTAGAAGAACTGTTCCATAGAAAACACAAGGTCTTGTTGTTCAGTCAATTTACCACCATGTTAGATGTTCTTGAGGTTCGTCTGCATCCTTTATGTCTGTCGCCATCCTAAAGCCATGCAGGATTGGGCTACGGAACTAAAAGGCTGGTCCATATGTCGTATTGACGGGTCAACGGCGCCAATGGAGCGTAGGGAGCAGATGAACATGTTTCAGAAAGGGGGCGACTCTCCTGACGCTCCGAAGCTGTTCCTCTTGAGCACGCGTGCAGGCGGCCTGGGCATCAATTTGACAGCGGCTGACACAGTCATTTTCTATGATCAAGACTGGAATCCACAGATGGACATCCAGGCCCAGGATCGAGCACATCGTATTGGACAGACGAAACCTGTTTTGGTGTTCCGGCTCGTTACAGCGCATACCGTTGAGACAAAGATTATGCATCGTGCGACGGAGAAGCGGAAGCTTGAGGCACTCGTTATCGCCAAAGGTATGTCCAGCAAAACCTTTGATAGCTCAGTCAACTCACCATCTGCTGCTGCAGGCAAGTTCAAGCTCCCTGGACAGTCAGGAGCACCAGCCAAATCCGGCACGCAGTCTATGACAGAGCTGGCGGCTGAGCTTCTGAAGCTGGAGGGGGAGCAGATCGATGTGGTGACTAATACTTCGGCTGAGGGGAAGAAGCACGTTTTGTCAGACCAAGGAAGACCTGAATATGTTGCTTGATCGGAGCCAAGCAGTGTTCGCGGACAGGAAGAAGGGATGGAAGAGTGAGGAGACTCGCGATGGGAAGCGTGCGGCGTTTGCGGTATATGAGGCACCGGCTCATGAGGGCAATGACTTGGTGGCGAAGATCATGGGGGAGGATGTACCCGAGTAAACACTGACCATATGTCGACTATAGTTGATAGAATAAACTGAGCCATAATATAATGTTCATTGATGTACACATGTCACAAAGTGCGAGGTTTCATCTGCGGCGTGCGGTGACTACCATGGTCTTGACGTCTGATGTAGAAATCACTGGCATGACGGGCTGACCACAACTCGGTTCTTCTAAGCTCGGAATCCTTGTAGTGGCACTAGCGAGTATCATTACATACTTTCAACACAATACTGTCCAGTTTGCGGAGCATTATTGACCTGAAGCATTACCCGATTGAGATGCCAAAAAACTACGAGTACAGTGCGGCTATACTAGTAGCCTATAACGTTACGCAGGCGCAAAAGACTATTCGGCCTCGGGGCATCCACTCTTTAACGACCAAAGCCTGTTTCAACCCCCCAAGGGTGGCCCGGTGCCTCCGGAGTGGTTTGAGAGTGTGTATGGCGAAGGCAACGATCCTGAAGGCCTTGAAATCATTGTCGTGCTTTCACAGGAAAAGATGGACTCCTTGAAACGATCGCTTGGGCATGGACTGCAATGATGGCCGAGTTCTGGGTATGAACAATGAAGATCGGGCCCCAGTTGTTGAAGGGCTGGAACGAGCGAATTGTTCTATACACTGTACACTGGTACTAGTACAGTACGCTAGTAGGTTCCGAGTCTCCTCATTCCGTACAAACTGTTTTTATTATTATCAACAGATGTCTTTCAAAATGACGCATCCGTATTGTCTCACCTCGATTATAACCTGGGGACTACGTACTTATTCTACCTCGGGTTTACAGGTAGGTATGGTTAGGCCACTTCAAGTTACTTCTCACGGAAGAAGTGGAGTTCGAAGTAGGCCACGCGAATCAAGCGGGCGATGTCATGAAAATCCTGCTTCCAAATGTGTGCTGACACGGCTTTCGTGGTCCGCGATGCTCAGGATCGTTATATAAAAGTCGAAAGTCGACGTGGAGGATGACGACGATCGGAGATACCTCGAGAAGGACTCGGGGCTACGTTTGTGGCCCGAATGATATTTGGCCGGTAATTTTTCTTACATCTCTGTTCTCCTCTTGTATTCCAAACCACTGACACTTATCTCATACTATAGGACCATTATTTAGGCTCAATAATGGTGCTATATAAGTGTCGATCGTATGCCGATCTACGCATATTTCAAGTTGTCATGACCTCGTTGCCAGAAGTGCCCGCGACAGCACACGCTATGCAGCACTAGTGAGCCGTGTCTACGTGCGGTTCCGTAATTTCTCTTTGCAGAGATGCGGAGTCCAACTCTTTAAAAGCATCGCGATTGGGCTCGCTATTTCCCTTCCATAGATTTAGAACCGGTTTCCTCCGCGATGCGTTCTCCCGCTGTCTTTACCGCTCTGCTCGTAATAGCCACCGCCGCCAGCGCTCGTTTGATAACAAAACACGAGATTAGGGAGCGCCAGCTTGAAGCAGCAAAACGTTGGCAGACCAGTGGACGTTCAGCGGTTCGAGCTGCAGCTGGGAACACGAAGCCCAGTGGTGTTAAAAACATCACTTTCACGAACCCCAAGGCCGCAGGTGAATGACATGTGGAAATGTGCTACAACTAGACATATCTGATCCACGTTCGTGCAGAATTTTACGTGGATGGTGCATCCCTCCCTCTGGTCGACTTCGACGTCGGTCCTAGTTGGGCAGGTCTCTTGCCGATCAGCAACAGTTCTAACGAGACGCGTCAGGTGTGCCGTCGTGCATGAATCATGCATATTCTTTGTGTTGAATTCAGATATGAACGACAGCTCTTCTTCTGGTTTTTCCCTCCAGGTCCCGAAGGGAGTCTCGATGATTTGATCTTTTGGTGCGTCGTCATAAGCCATCTGATCACCATTCATCACTGATTCGACGCTCAAGGACGAATGGTGGCCCTGGCTGCTCCTCCCTCAAAGGTTTACTGCAAGAAAATGGAGTGAGTTCTTCTTTCGTTTCTGGCGCGATCGTAATTGATTCATAACTCCTAAGCCTCTCAGTTGGTCCTGGGGTCAAGCTAAGCCAACAGTGAATGAAAGAAGCTGGACGAACCTCTCCTCCGTCCTTTGGGTGGAGCAACCTGTTGGCACAGGGTTTTCTCAGGGCACACCGAACATACAGAACGAGGATGACCTTGCAGCTCAGCTCGTCGGTTTCATGCAGCAGTTCCTTGATGTGTTTGCTGAACTAAAGGGTAAGAAGCTGTATCTGACTGGTGAAAGTGTAAGTTTCCCTCCGATTCTGTCTATATATGTCCTCATTGAATTCAGTATGCTGGAGCATACGTGCCTTGTAAATC